>BMAO01005023.1:0-78224 GCA_019973975.1 Trichonephila clavata
CTTATTCGGACTACAAAGTCAAGCAACTTTCCGTTCTCATAAACAGCATCTGAGATTTTGAGTAGAATTTGCGACTTTAGAAGGAACGTATAAATTGCTTCTCAGATGTCAGCGAGCACAATACAACCAGTTAAAGATCGGCAAATGTGACCGTATTATCAAACTCTAGGAACTGTGTTTGTCACCTTGCACGATAGCAACTCAAGTTGGCCACAACGTGAGTATCATTCAACATTGTGTGACACAATAGGTTGAGAAAGGTCTACGTGTACGCCGAAGAGGAAGGGGTGTGTACAGGTGCTCTTCAGAATACACAGACTGGGATATTCGTCAGTCGGCTCTTCGAAAAACTTCCTCCACTGCACGTGACACATGAAACAAGTTGCCTCCAGGAACAGATGGATCTATTACCGCCCAAACCATACTCATCAAAATGTATGAAGTACGGTTACAAGGGTACCATTGACAGGGGGTTGCAACAGGAGTACCGTTGACCATTCAACACAGAGCTAGACACCTGGCGTGGTCTCATGGTCATCGCACCTTGACCATGGAATGACATCGGGTATTATTCATGGATAAATCTCGTTTCTGTCAGTGGAGGAGTGGAAGTCGTCAACGGGTATGGCGGTGACCCGGAGAATGTTACAAACCAACCCATTTCTCCGAGCGTCATCCGGTCCCACATCGAGCATCATGGTTGGGGGGGGGGCGTATGTTTGTTAACAGGATGCCTGTGGTACAGTTTTACAATTAAAATAATGTTAAAAATCAAGTACAATGAAATTTAAGTAAGTACGAATACTATCCATAAATAATATATGATTGTATATTAATTGTTATTTCAATTGATTTGTATTTATGTTATGTCATGATCTTATACAGCCCGAAATATATTTAAATAATAAAAAACCATATAAACATGCATTTAGTTGTTGCTCGAGGTGTCAATAGATATAAAAAAAACAGATTGATGTTGATAATTTTAATACAAACATTATGAAATTTCAAATTTTAATACTAAAAGTTCTAAGTTTTCACTTCTATCGGCAGTGTCTATAACTGCCAATTTTTTTTTATTTATTTTGAGTTGAGTACTCAATGGGAAATCTAGCATAAAATTAACAGAGGAAAAAACTATCTCAGGCAGAATGAATGCGTCGTCAACCGTGAAACCGCAACAAAGCACCTAAAACACAATAACATTCACATGTTGGATATATAGATATGCACCCACGACATAAATTATCATTTCAAAATGTCGGCAACAGTTGAAATGATAATAAAATAGATAAAGTAAATTGCCGATAAAAATGGCCCACTTTATCAGGACAGAGATGAAATTGCACTACGTCGGGGGTATAGCTCAGTGGGGTAGAGCATTCGACTGCAGATCGAGAGGTCCCCGGTTCAAATCCGTGTGCCCCCTTGCGTTATTTTTATCACATTTTTTTAATCAAACGACGGATGTTGAACTGGGAATTAAAAAAATACCAAGCCCTAGAATGTTTTCCTTCAATTATGTTTATAAATTGTTATCTTACACTAGCTATAATTTATAACACTTACCGTACATTCCGGCGTATGACGTGCACTTCGAATGAGTGTGAGAGCTTATTGAAGTTGAACTACAAAACAGTGAACCTCGTAATTTTGAATTTCTGTCAAGAGACGAGTCTAACGCCTGAGTTAGGACACCCCACCCCAAAGGAAGAACTTTAATCCTAATTTTTCATATGCCGTATTAATCTTTTAAACAATTTTTTAACGCTTTTCTGAGGAATGTATCTACCGTGCAATATATATATATATATATATATTATATATATATATATATTAGTAAAAAACATTAACATTTAAAAAAGGCTTTTTAAATATAGTAAGAAAATTGGTAGATCCATCTTTAACTACAATTCTTTTCATTTGCAACATAATAATAATACTGTGTGTAATTATCATAATTATGTAGATTTAATTGATGAACATCATATAAACATGCCATATCTGGTAATTTTTTTAAATATTATTAAAGAAAAAACTCTTAGAATAATAATAAAGCTATTAAAGCACATAAAGCTCTAATAATAATAAAGCTATTAAAGCACAAATTTCTAAAGATATTAATAACTTAATTACAAAAATAGCAATTAAATACAACTTTCCTTTCGAAGCATTTAATGAGTTTAAATGCAAAGTTTTGTGTGAATTACTTAATCTTAACTATAAAACCGATAAAAATATTACTTACAAAGATATAAAACACCAAATTTCAAATCTTCAAAAAGATTTCATTATTGTATATGTTGATAAAGTTCCGGGCAAATATGCAATCATTTGTAAATGGTTTTATAACTTTATACTTAACAAATAGTTTCAAAACAATAACGCGTTTATTAAATCTAATAGTAGCAGCAGAGAAATCATTAACCGTATTTCAGCTTTTTATAAAAAACTAGATTTATATACAAAGAATATTAATTTTCCTTATATTTTTCTAACACCAAAATTTCATAAGTGTCCAATTAAGTTTAGAACTGTTACTAATGGTTTTAATACCTATATTACACAACCAGGCAAGGTATTGCAAAAAGTTATACAACACACTCTAGACAATATCTCAAACTCCATTATTGTAAAGAATAGTAAAGATATCGTTGAGAAATGCAAGGTAAGAGTATTAAATCTTTGCATAGCTTTGACTTCGAAGACTTATTCAACTCTATTGATATAGAGGATATGATTAAAGTACTTAAAAATGTTTATATTAAATATTCATTAAATAAACTGATAAACTATCATAAATATAATACTATTATGCAATTTGTTTTGAAAGAAAATTACATATTTCATAATAACTATTATTATCAACAAATTAAAGGTCTGACGCAGGGTGGCCCAGCTAGTAACAGTCTGGCTAATATCCATTTACACTATTATGAGAAGGAAAATATTGATACAGACTCCTGTTACTTTTTTAGATACATCGATGATTTAATTATTTTCAGTAATAAAGTTGACTTTACTCCTATTTTTAATTATTATCCACACTACTTGAAATTAATAAAAACCAATTGCAATATAGAGTCAGCAAATTTCCTTGATCTAGAATTAAAAGTTGAAAATAATATGCTAAAAAGTAATATTTTTGATAAAAGAGACTCTTTTGATTTTAATGTTATAAAAATGCCATATTGGAATAGTACCCTTCACATTTCAATTTTTAGAAATATCATTCTAAATTATATAAAAAGAAATAATGATTTAGTATCTGAAGAAGTATTGAGAATTAATAATTATAAAAAATTCTTTCAAAGTTGCCTAGACTATAACTATCCAGCTAATTTTATATATAAATATATGTCTTCAAAATTATAGCTATTTAATTATTTTTATTTAATGTATTCATTTCTATTTAGTTCATAGTATATAATTTTCTTCATATATTCTTACATTAAGTTTAGTTACTAAAAAAATATATAGATGGCATCATTATTCTTAGTTTTGCTGATTTTTTTTTGTGCATTGAGTCAGTACACTCGTGGAATCTGTATACATCGGGTAAGATTATAGTTTCTTTGCTCATTTACATTATTGTTAATTATGGTCATATTCATTATTAACCTCTCTTGCAAATATTTTTGTTTATACATATTTATATTTGTCTATTCTTCCGGATTCCTATAGTAATTTAATATTGCAATTTCTATTCTATTGCTGTTATATTCACACACGTGGGTTTTGGGTTTTTACCTTGGTTTATATCCGGCGCTATTATGATGAAAAATTTCCACTGAAGGAGAAGGTTGAGATCTCACAAAACATTGTTTAATCCTGTTTCACTGTCCTAAACCAGTGACAGCTCGGGAAATCATAATAGTTTTTTCCACTCTAGCTAAATTTCTCTTTTTTGGTTTGTCATGGTTCCATGTTCTTGGTTCTTTCGGTCTGATCTTAAGATTCTTAGGATTTATTAGTCTTCTTTTTAATTTATTTACTGCTATATATATATATATATATATATATATATATATATTGGGTGTAGTTATTTTAAATTACAATAATCAATCTGGAAAAACCACGAAAGCTGATTATTGTTAAAACTTACAAATTAATGTTAGTCCATGCATTTTCCGAAGAAAAAGAAGGACAGTTGGGCCAGAGACAGGTTGGACTTCTACGTAATACATAGCAACACTACCTATCTCTACTTCCTCAATTTTGGAAAGGGCTAGAGGGGAGAGAAATATTCCCCAGAATCCTTTACCCGTGATCTCTGCGGCGACCGCCACAGGATTTTCGGACCCACTGAATTGACGATCACGTACTCTGAGGATATTTGGCGTAATCAGGCATCGAACCCAGGCCTCCGGTCTGGAGTCCAATGATGTAACCACTAGGCTATCTACGGCTTACCTTACTAACCACTTAACTTATACAGTCAACTCAACACATTCCACTTAATACATATATTTAATTTTTAAATGACTAGAGAAAAGTTTACTTTTGTTTAATACCAAAAATAAATAAATAAATTGCATAAAAATACGATAAGATATATTCTGACTCCATAAAGAAAGGTCCAGTTAAGTATTTTTGAGATTAATGGTATTGCTAGTGAATCAGATCAGAGCAACAAAACTAGTAAACTATTTACCCTTTATAGTCTAAATAGATTTCCCTGGAGTAATCAAGAATTCCTATAGTGTTTCTGAGTTTATTGAGGAGGGGAGGAATGATTATTTAGATTTCAGAATAGCACAGCTGATTACACTCAATTAAATACAAGGAATGATTAAAGATAATTTATGTTGCACCATTATCTTGTTTTCTCCTGTTTGTTTAGTGAGAGAGCTTCATCTGATAATACCTATAGCGAAATTCATGTTGAAAAAGTACTAGTGGATAATTTTACATTAAAGACATAAGATAACAAATATCTGAATGCACTCAAAACTTTATAACAAAAACAAGTACTATATAAAAAATTTTAAGTCAATTCCTACTTTGAATGGATGAATAGAAAATATTTTATTAACAATTGAAAATTTGAACAAGATATATATATATATTTCTAGGGAGGTAGTGAACTAATAGTAGGAATTGAGAAAAAAGGGCATGATCTGTGTGTGTGTCTGCATTGTTGTAACAATGCACACCGGGTTTGGCTAGTTTGGCTTAAAAACCCGATTTCGAAGCCAACTTTTGTCATTGTTTTAATAGTTACATTGTTACTAATGGAGAGATAAGCTGGCGTCGATAAACCGGTAATTAATTTAATTTAATTTAAGGAATGAATTAATATTTGAAAAACTTATTAACATCAAATGTCATCCACTACAATTTTAAAAAAATTAATTTAACTTGATTGGATAAATAGAAAGTATTATTAACGATTAAATTTGAACACGATAAATATACAAATATAGAGAGAGAGTGAGCCAAAGTAGGAATTGAATTACTCGCTTGGTAGAAGACATCTTTATTAATCTTTACCATAATATGAATTTATAGTGAGTAAAAAAATAAATTCAAAGTGTTTTTTTTTAATTTTCATTTTTCTGGTCATCTTTGTGGATTATTATTTATTCCTATTCTTGTACGCTTTTCAAATCAAAGAAATTAAATACTCTCTATAAAGGCCTAACTTTATAGAGATTGTTTAATCTGTATTTGGTAAACAACTAGACATTGATACAGAATACCCATACATGTATCAAAACTAGCTTTGTCGATGTGTGATTCTATTTTTAATCATCAAAGTCCATAAAGATGCACACTTACCATCAAATTGGCTGAAATGATTATCCAATGCAATACATTCACTTTTTCAGCATGTAAAAAATAAAATAACTGTAGAGCAGCGTTTCTCAAACTGGGGGGCACCCTCCTAGGGGGGGGGGCGTGATAACTCTACTAGCAGGGCGTGAGCATATTGAAAAGTCAAAAACAAAAGATTATTTAAGAAAATCATTAATTTATGAAAAAGTAAACAAACAAAATACATTCTGCATAATAAAAAATAAAATACACATTTGCACTGATATAGTACACTTATAAATGTATCATTACTACACAGTGTATTTTATTTAAATAATTTAACAGTTCTTAGTTAAGAACAAGTTTAAAAATTACCAGTGACCTCATATGTGGGCTTGTCATATAAAAAATGATATCCCAAAGCTAATATTTATCTTGATAATTTGTACGGTTCATTATTAATCCTTTAACTGCCGGTAAAAGTTACGCAAATCGCTTTCCAATGCCACCTTTTTACGTACGCGCACAAATGTGATTTAAAGGGGGTGGGGGAAGAATATATAAGCAAATCCCATGAAATAAGGATAGCAGCGCACAAAAAAGATCAAACTTTGGAAAGACGTATATATGCGTCCTTGGCAATTATCGTTTTGGTTAGAGAGACGTTTATATACGTCGGTGGCACGTAATAGGTTGAAGTCGTGCTGTAGCTTTAGCATCAAAGTATAGTATCGAATTCAATACATTGTTATTGTATGGAGAGGAGGCGCAATGAAAATTATGACATAATATTAGGTCGCGAATATTGAGAGTTTGAGAAGCACTGCTGAAGAGTGAAAAGTTAAGCTATGTAGAGTTAGAGTACGCCAATACGGTAGAGTCCCGACAACTCGATATTCGACAATCTTAAAGTCCGGTAACTCGACCATACCCTCCCAGGTTGTAAATAACCCCAACAGAGGACATTATACATTTCTTGAAAAAAAGTTCGCCAGTTTTTACAAAGTCAGCAGCTTAATTTTCATTATAGACACCTGTATGCCTTCATAAAGTACTTTTCTGAGATGTGTCTGATCAGGTAAAAAACCACATACTATGCATTCCTTAAGTTTCGTTTTCAGCCGACAGAGTGGCGTAGTTGGTTTGTCGCTGGCCTTGTACGCCCAAGGTTACGGGCCCTAGCCCAAGTGGGTGGATTTTCATGATGCAGAAAATCGACAGCATCCATGACGTATGATTATGTGGCTCGAGGTCTCTTGGAAAAATGAAATTCCTGGAACCATTTCGGATAGTCAGGTCTCAGGTGCCTCTTCCTCGAAAGGAAACTGGTCGTCAAAAATATATTGCGGTGATTCGTATTCCTCCTATATGGTGCCACACTGAAAAAAGTGATTCCAGTTTCCGGGGGAAAAACTGGTCTTCAATGATAAATTCCAATCCGCAGGCCATTGGAAATAAGAAAAAATTCTTTTTCATGTAGTAAATGCTCTTTGCCTTCATAAACTACACACTTTTCCTTTTTTTAAGTAAATTTTGGCAATTTTTTATGTTGCATTCTAAAGCAAACATTGCACAAAAGTGCTGTACAGTATCTTCTCTGAAGAGCACTCGTACTTATTCTTTTTTATTCCCATTTTCCTTATCCCGGCACTTTCAAAAACTCTACGTTATACAATACGCTTTCGTAACTCTACTGTATTACAATATTTTACGCATATTTCGACAAATAATGCAAACATCATTAAGAGCTTATACATAAGAGCCATATCCTTAGACTGTTCGAAAAATCAATATTAACCAATCAATATCAATGAGATTGAAACTTAAAGAATTTATATTTTTTCTTACAGCATTTTGTATAGAAAACATAGTTTATATTCTTTTGTTATTTTATGTTTTATTTATGCAGTCATTAATTCAAGTTTTTATATCATGAATTTTCTCTTATTTTGTGATCACAATAAGAGAGTCAGAAGATTATATTTCTTTAAGGGGGGTGTTCTAGTCTAGAATTAAGAAAAAAAATATTTTTTATTCATAATTTTAAAACTTCTGCATTTAAGAATATGTACCTAAAAGAATTTTTCAAAATTATGATTAATTTGGGTGATATAAGTATTTTGTTTTGACGTGGTATATCCTCCTCTGTGTGATGAAGTGAGGAAGTATTGGACATAATAAAGCAAATTTAGAAGGATTTATCATCAGAGAGCATACTGAGTTGATGTTCAAGTTCAGAAACCAAAAACAATAAGAAATCTATGAATTCATTAATATGGACTTTGGCACCTAAACATATACATGCCGGAACACACACAACTAAAATTGCAACTTTTATAGAAGTTTGCATTTTTAAGGAAGGCTTCTTTCCCTTTTTAAAATTTTCCCCCTTATGGGAATAAAAAGCGGTTCAGAACCTCATACATTCGCCGTTGAACGTGGCAATATCCGGATTGAGTGCTCAGAAGTACGAGCTTCTGAAGCTTCAAAAGAGACCAGAACTATTCGTTTGGAAAAAATAACTTCGAAAAATGCGTTTTTTGAAGTAGAGGAAGGCTCAATCTCTGGAGCAGGAAACCCAGATTGAAACAAATTGTAAGTGTTAAGTACCATTGTATATCTTACTCTTTGCGTAACTTGACCCGAAACTTTAAACTCGTTTTTCTTGGACCTACTTTTTTTCGAGACTCTTGCCATGATGTATATCTCATGCTACCACACAAACTAAAACTACACTAAAATTTCAAGTTTCACTATTTTTAAAAAATTCTGAAAATTCAAAAAATTTTGTAAGAAAATGTTTTTTTTATTTCATATAGCCTCTATTTGCTGGAATTAAAAAAAAATTTACTTCTTCAAAGTTTGGAGATAGCTGCATTTTTTGGATAAAGAATTAATTTTTTTCAGATTTCAGTAATTTTCAGGCTTTCAGTAATGACAGGCAGAGCACGCCATTCATCAACATATAACTTTTTAATTTTTAAGTAAATAAATATCTGGTAAAATAATAGCTTTGTGTTTTTTATTGCTCCTGATAAAATACCTAAAATTCCTGCTTTTGACTAGAATACCCACCCCTTAATAGTTCTTTAACAGAAAAGATATTAATGAAATATTTATTAAAGTTTCAGAAGCAGAATGAAAACACTATGTGATAGCGGTCGGTTCTTGCTTGACTTCTGAACCCACTTGTCTACCTGTAAACCCTGCTAGGTGTGTGGGAGAAACTGAATGATCCACAGACATCATTTCAATCTAATTAATTGAATGTTACCAAATATCAATCAGACACAATAACAATCTAATTAAAGTAGGTTAGTAAATAGTAGAGCGTGGAGGTGAGATTCTATAACACGGGGATACTACTACGGACCCTCAACTGAATCTAAGACAGCTTAAATACGCTCAAATATAACTACGTCGCACACTAATAAGCTAAATTCTAATTAATCAAGCTCACAATACCTGTACTTTTTATACATCGTATCCTACACTGGAAACTTGCAGGTGATCTTTATCGGGCTTGATCAATGTCGTTGGAACCACGCTCTGTAATCTTTTTCCTCCAAGACCTCTTACCAATTCCACTATCTTTCAATCCTCAACTATCAAACTAACTCACAGACTCTATACTAGCTCCTACTTGTCAACTCCAACGTGCCAACTCACAATCTCGCGAAAACAGAATTTATATAATATACTTCATTTACATAATCACGCTTTCTTGGTCGGCGAATGTTGGTTGAATTAATCATTTTCCCCCAGAATAGTCCCCAAGGTGTTAGTATAGTCGCAGATAGAACCGTCACAACTATTCTTAAGATATTATATTTAAATCTGAATCTCTTAAAGGATTTTCGAGAATTATTTCTTAAGTTATTGAAGACATAAGTTATTCAAGTTACTTTGTGACATTATTCCTAAAAATTCAATCCGATTTGAGGGGAGGAATCATTTGAACCTCTATTCTAAGAACCTCTCACAATTTTAGTAAATCCACAATCTAAAAATTTACAATCAAGGTAATGGTTCTAGATCTACTAATCTCACTCCACTAAAAAGTGCTTTAAGAATGATCAGACGCTTGAGATTTCCATGGTGTTTGAAGGAGGTCATTTGGCTGCAAAGTTGACCGTTAATCTCGTTTTAAGAGGAAGTACTTCCCGTATTACAGGAAGAGAAATCTTCAAAAACGTTCTAACGATTCCGAAATTTCCCACTTTTAGTTGGCATAAAAGTGTTAGCTATGGTGTCATAATTTTCAGAATATATCCTTGGTGAAAGGTTCATTTCTTTTTCCTGAGCCTCTTTATTTTTATCTGCTTTAAGTTGGCTGTGAAAATGGGACCTTAGGGATTTGACCATCTTTTAAATACAGTTTTTGCAAGAATAAAATTCTCTAGCTCTGTGAAGAGAGACTGTAAAAAGTTAACATTAAGTATCAATCTTCAGATAAAAATGTGGGGAACCCATAATCTTTTTCTTCCACATATATGATTTATCATTCTCTTTTCTCTCTCTCTCTTCAGATCTACAACTGAAATCTTAAATTATATTTTTTAATTCCAGAATCTAGATTTGAAGCTGTATTAGTAATAAAAAAGCATTTTAAAGGTTTTCGACTACTAGCGATAAATTTTTTTTAAAATGGAGATATGAGAATTGTTTTGTGGTGCTTAGATTTGTTTAGTACATTTTAAGAAAAATATGCTAAACGTAAGAAGATAAAAAGAAATTATTATTACTAAAATGGAAAAAAATTGGAAATATTTACAAAAGTAACATAAACAGGACCCATTCTGTACCCAAAGTTTATGAACAAATTTTCAATTTTTCAATTCTGATGTGTTGCTACGTTATTCATTTATGAAATGACTTTCAGGATAAGAGATATTTTAATTCTATAAAAACTAGAAAACTTTTTTCTTTGTTATTATACGAAAAAGTTTAAAAAAACCAGTGATTATATTCACATGAGGGACTGTACATTTTGTAATAATACAATTATTGATAAATCTGAAAGTTGAAACAATTTTACTTTTATACGAAACATATGCAAAAAAATTTCAGTTTATTATTTTCAAAACTTTTTTAACAATCGCTGGCCCCGTTTGAACATTTTCCAAAAATCACATTTCGAGTAAAACGCGTTTTAAAGTATGACAAAACTTGCTTAAAGAAATGGCATCTGCTCTTACTAAAACACTTGTAGTTTTTGTCCTAGTGAACGGAAAATAATAAACTTGGTACTTTTATAAAGCTAATAAGATAGTGTATAAAATAAAATCATAAAAAATTATTAATTTTTGGTGAAATTCACAATTTTAGGTCAATCGGATACCTTAAACAACTGTGGCATGAATAATTTTTACCATTGTAAATGTATTGTGAATCTACTTTTAAAAGCCTCACACAGGAAATTAAAAATGTAACTCAAACTTAATTTTCATTCAACATTTCCAACTAAAAACATATTATTTTATTTGTTGAAAGCTTTCTCCTTCAATAAAATATTCTTCGTGATTAAATGAAACTCTTTGAGACTCAATTCAAGATAGGAACAGTTAAAAAAAATAAAAACTCTTGTTGTACACAAATACCCAAAGTTCTCCTTTTAAATTAAGGAAAAAAGTAGCGATAGATTACTTTGGGTAGAAATTTCATTCTTTCTAGGAATTCTAAATGGTTAAATAGTTTTAAATGCTAAAAGTCATTTCCAAGTCTAATAAAAAGGTACATGTTTTTTATTCACTATATGCAATCTGAAACTAAGTAAATGAAAGAAATAACTAAAATAAAGCTTTGAAAAACTTAAGGAAACCTTTAGAAAGTTTTGTATAGAGCACAGGTTCTCAACGTGGGCGATAATGCTCCTTTGTGGGTGTTTGAAGCTTTCAGGTGGGCAGTAAAAGACCCAGAGAAATTAGGGGTTGTTGAGATGGCATGGAAGGGTTTCGGCGGATTGGCCAAATATAGTCTAAAAAGTCTAAAAAAAGAAGCTTATTATGTACTAACAAAAGTAAACTTTAATACTGTTTACTTACGTTGATTGTATGTATTTAAATCATTTGTATATCACATGTACGAAAATTCACTTATTTCGGTAGTTTGGGAAGTGGACATGAAAAACTTAAAAATTACATTACATTCAGACCTACATTAAAGGGAATGATGTAGTGCATTTGAATTTCTGTAGTGCACGTGTTGTCTTTGTCTGTGAGCAGTAGAAAAAATGTTTCGTCCACTGCATTTCATTCCGTATATTAGTCAAGAAACATAATTAAATATGTTAAACAACAATCAACGGGGGATTCTGTACAGGCTGAAACTGTCAATTTATATTTATTTTAAAAGCAATAGCTTATTATGAATTTCTGCGTATCATCAAAATCTCTGCCTGTCTTTATAACAGGTAAGCTAAAACTTTTATTCCACTCTTTTAAATGAAGATGAAATTCAGTAGCGCGTTTCCATTTCAACACTATCCTATGTATGATTAAAATACATACTATTACACATTTAAATATATTTGTGGCAACAGCTATTTCAGATTCGGAAGTAAAAAAATTGGGGCTTTAGAAAAAATTAAATTAAAAAATATATTTTCTATTAGTATACGATATTTTTTAAAATTTAACTCTTGAGTTCACCATATATTATATACACTCTTATTTCTCTAGAGTGGGAAGGGCCGGGGTATCGAAATATTCTCAAGAAAAGAGTGCACTAGTTCAAAATTGATTGAGAACCTATGGTATAAAGCAATTTGAGAGCTATTGGCGACTGATCTCGTAAATTTGAACCTTGTTTAAGTGACGAAGGAGATACCTGAGCTAGCATAACTCCATTCCAACGAGAGGATATTGAGTTTCGGCAGATTTAATTTGCTTTGGCCCCCTCTACACGGCGAGTCTTCAATGGCACTATGACTTGAACCCGTGACACTCCACACATTAATTCGTAACCATAACCTCGAAGCCAGCCGCCCATCCGGTATAATGGTCAGTGAAGCTGTCTGCGGTTCCGTAGGGACTGGGTTCGAATCCCGGAGAAGGCATGGATGTTTCTGTTGTAATCCTTTCTTCTGTCTGTGTTGTATGCCCTCGTGTTATACATTGCGTGGTGCACGGGGTTTATAAATGTCTAAAAAAAAACCTCGAAGCCATCATGATCACCAGAATTCTCTTAATTACACTAATAAAGTCTTAATAACTAAAAATGCAGTCACACACATCATTAAAAGCTAATATTTAATACATTTTGCAATTCTCAAAATAGCATGTAAGCTCCTTTCAAAGTTTTTCTTCTAAATATATCTCATATACGGTGGTGTACAGTACTAAAAATTTTCAATATTGTTTGGTTAATGTTGATTTCACCTTTCCTCCAGTGCGTTACGAAAACGATTAAATACGCACTCTTGTTTTTTCAATTCCTACTATTAGTTCACTCTTTCTCTATATTTATTTATATATCTTATTCAAATTTTCAATCGTTAATAAAATACTTTCTATTCACCCATTCAAGTTCAAATACACTTTTTTAAAACTTGTAATGGACACTTGATGTTAATACAGTTTTTTCAAATATTCATTCACTAATTACATTAAGAAAATAAGAAAATTGGCAAACACAAAAATAATAGCCCAACAGCATATATATAGAAAGGAAAATCGGACTTGTAATCCAAAGGTCGTGGGTTCGAATCCCCCCTAGAATGGCCTAATTTCTGAGAATGTGATTTCTTTTACTAACCTATTTTATTAGAATAATTAAATTTAATTTTTAAATAAATAGTAACAAGCAAAAAAAAAAATAGTACAACACCACAAGTAGAAAGGAAAATGAAAAATTATTGCAAGGAAATCTCTTTCTGTTTTGCCACTTAATACTATGATTTTGTCATATGTATATGTACATACTTATATATTACTTATAACTATTTAATAAAAAGTAACTAAAATAAAACTTTCTTTGTTGACCTAAGTAGGAATTGAATTAAAAACTTTTTTTATATATTACCAGTTTCTTTCAACACCTTGTGACATCAAATGTTATTCTTTTTAGTGTCCTCAATTTCATTTAAAAATTACACTAAGTAATTCATGATTATTTGTTCAATTTTTCATTTATTTACTCACATTTACATCTCCTAATTTCTCACGAAAGTAGCAATATATACACCGTTTTTACTTATAAACTATAAGAACAAAATATTGACAGAGAATAAACGAAATCGTCTTTCGTTATAGGGATCGAACCATAAATCAAATACACAATTTTCCTTCTTAGTCAATATGGCTGTTCAGCACTTCCGTCGTCTTTTTCCGGAAGTATCATTATTCTCGCGCAGCGCATCTCATGTAGTGGAAAAATGATGAATTGAGTTTCTCTCTTTAGCTGCTACTTTGGTTCTTCATTAACTGATAAAGATTTCTAATTAAAGTTTTTACGCTTCTCTGAACCGACTTTGAATTTTCTTTACAGAAATCTTGTAAAAAGTATAGTTTATAAGATTTATTTTAAGCATTTCATATTTTTAACACGCTTTTATTAGCTGCACGCGTATGTAATGGAATCTTTGAATTCAATTTTACCCACTTTAAAAGGTCAGGTTAATTTTAAGTTTTGTACACTTGTCAAGGACCGATGACAATATAATAATTTAATTTTTTTTTCACTTCCTGATGATCCTGATCAGGTTTATCAGGATTGACGATTGCCTTTTTCCAAAGATAAGGAGTATGAATAAAAGATTAAGTTAAAACTCTAAAGGAAAAACGCTCATGCTTTTAATGCAATTACAACAAACAGAAAAGATGAATACGTCAATGAAAGAAAATTTGAATAATATAAATATATAGAGAAAGTGAGTTATATATAGTAGGAATTGAGTGAATATTAACGTCCCACTGTTTAGCAACACAAGGGCTTCGGGCAACGGTCCGCGTAATTTTGAACCATGGTCAAGTGACGCGGAGAACACCTGAGCTGCCCCCCCCTCTCCTAACTACCGCACCAACGGGAGGACGTTTGAGCTCTCGACAGATTTAACGTTCATCGCTCCCCTGTGCGGCGGGTCTTTATAATCCAGTCATATTGGTCAAAAATTAGGGTCAACTGCGGAATGAGAGATAATAAGCTGAAAATTTGTGTAGACCTTTATTTTGTCAATTTAAATGTTGTCTCAAAAGTCTCATAAAATCTCGTGTCCGCATCTTAAGATATTCAAGGTCAAAGGTCAAGAAAATCGGTTTTTTGCAAGTATCTCGTTTCCTATGACTTAAATGTTATTTATCTTTATTATAAATATTGTAGAGAATAATATTTTCTATAATTTTAATTGAAACATTTTTTTATACACCAAACCGTTTTTGAGATAGAGGGCGCTGAACGCGCAGCGCTTAACTATCTACAGCATAACGCAAGGTCAACCGTTAGTCACATGATATAATACGCCGTATACAGTCTATAAATCTTAAAAATATTTTTAGTTACAAACATTCGGCATTTTTTATAAATTATTACATAACATTTATTAATATTTTTTTAATAAAACTCGTCTGTTCGTAGAATATTTCATCAATTCTTGGTGGAATGGCTTTCTCGAAAAGCTCACTAAATATAATAAGGATTTTTCTACTTCTCATGGTTATGTTTCTGTCTTTTGTTGATCATCCTGCCAGTAACGCCGACACAATTTATACTACTTTACATTGTGCTGCAAAAATTGCCAAGTTTCTTGGCCAAAAAACGTATTTAACTACTTTTGATCAAACTCTCTACTCTAAAGCTCGTGAAATAGTTGCTGCGTCAGATGCTAACTCAGAATTTTGTAAGATAGTTGTTAAATTAAGAGGATTTCACACACACATATGCTCATGTCCTTTCTTGAATCCATAGGATATATAATGAAAGGAAGTGGACTCAAAGAAGCTCTAGGTAAAATATATGCTACAAATTCAGTCGATGAAATGTCAAATGGTCACGTTTATTCAAGAAGTATCAGAGGTAATATACATTATTACGACTTGCATTATCAACGATGATCATCAAAAACATGAAGATTGAAGATTGTGTATTAAATAAGTTAACTGAACAATTCAATTGCCGAAATGTTTCCTATGAAGATGTTGAAAGGTGTGTAGGTTTTTTTTTTTTTTTTTTTATTGAACGAGTTAGGTAAAAACTCATACTTATTTATTGATCCATTTCAGAATAAACTGAATGAATTAAAAGCTCGATGTCCTACTGCACAATTATAGGTACAATATTTCGAAACGGTATCAATAGCACTCAACTTCATTCGCGCTGAAAGACTGGGACTTCTCAAAGAACATCTTAATTCTGTACGAAGAATGGTGCTGTATTTCATGCTAGCGGTCATTTTTTGTATGCGAAGTCTGCACTTTTATATCTTCAAGATATGATCGATTTGTAAAACACAATGGATGGACATACTTTTAAGAACTTTAAAAATGGATTCTTCACCGTGAAACAAATAGAAAATTTAATTCTGGTATATGGACAGATATGCTTATCAAACAAAGTCTAATGAAACCTATGAAGACAGAAGAGGGAGTATCTTGTTGTCGAAGTACGCAAGAAAGTGTTTTATGTAAATGGACGTTTGCTATGTACGCTACAAATACAATTTGTGAGGAGATGGAAAAGTTTTATACCATTTCTTTAAACTCTACTGAACAACACGTTAATGCTAAGGATTGAAGAGTAAAAAGAGATAATACTGATGTAAGTTAACTAGTTGAATGGTTTACATTTCATAATCCTTTTCTAAATACGCAACAATTGGTATATATAGCTTCTCTAATGGTTGGAAAGATCAAATTAATTGACACAAAGCCATGAAATTAGATTAGAATCAACGGTAAAGATAACTGGTTTAAAATTTAATGAAATAAAGTTAGAACGACCCAATAAGGTTTTACCGCCATCGATTGTCAACAAATCTGTCAAAATTAACGGTTGTAGAGTTTCAATTGATCTATTGCTACTCTTCTATTTTCTACTCTCTATTGCTTACTTTCAATTATTCTAAAGAATAATTGAAAGCAAACAGTTTGAATGTAACCTTCAATAATATCTGCAATATGAACTAAGTCCATATCCATATCCTTTATTTGATAATTATGGCAAGTGAAAAACCACGAAAGTGACATTATATGACAGTATGACTCCTGTCGATTTCGACGGAAATAATGTAACATACATTATCGATGGTGGGTTTCTTCTGCATCACGTCGTATGGAGTAAAGACGATACTTTTTCGATAATTTTAGATAAATACGTAAAATATTTACAAAAACATTATGATTCTAAAGTTGTAGTTGTATTTGATAGATATTCAGACTATAGCAAAAACATAAAAGCAATTGAACAGCCAAAAACTGCTGCTTTATCAAAATCGAATGAAGTTTTTTCCGACGAAACAATGATCGTATCAATTAGCCAAGAGAAATTTTTGTCGAATCGATGTAATGAAAAGGATTTTACTAACATGCTGATCGGAAAATTAGTATTTGTTGATATCACGACAAAACAGGTCAGAGATGTCGCAGATGTTCTTATCGTAGAAGCAGCTATTGAAGAATCAGAGCATCACATAACTGCCGTCATAGTAGGAGAAGATAATTATTTGCTTGTCATTTTGATTGAAAGTATGCAAGCCCTTTAAGAAGAAGTGCTCTTTAAAAAAGTTGGCAAATGGAATGTTAAAACTCAAAAATACTCTTCCAAAAGTTTTGATAAATGTTCTCATTTAGCACAAAAAGCACATTTTATTTCTGCACGCATTTAGTGACTATGACAAAAAAAATCTGCATTTTTTAAAAAATAGAAAAAAACTTTCATTAGAATATTAGAGAATGTTCCGTACTTGGATCAATTAGGTCAAGTA
This sequence comes from Trichonephila clavata, assembly GCA_019973975.1. Classification (NCBI taxonomy): domain Eukaryota; kingdom Metazoa; phylum Arthropoda; class Arachnida; order Araneae; family Nephilidae; genus Trichonephila; species Trichonephila clavata. The sequence continues at coordinate 17,675 of BMAO01005023.1, forward strand.
TTTTCCAAGAAGAAAACTGTCATGTACAAACATTACATGAAAATGGAGTTCGAGTCTTGTTGGCGATATACAATGCTCCAAAATCTGAGAATAGTATTCATAATCTTCGTTACACTCAATTCATCAAGTCATAAAATCAATTAATATACCGTGCAGTTATCCAATCTTCCACCAACAAGTACAGAGACTCATCAACACATCAGCAGTGTATACTATCAAGTTCAAATTTGGTTAGGGAATGATTTAGAACCCCGGGAATGTGGTTGGATTCTGCGGAATGAATTCTTGGAATCGATTACGCCATACTACCGCATGCTCCAGATGAATTACTCAATACAATATTTTGCAACTGCAAAAATGGTTGTGGTTCGCGCTGTGGATGTAGAAAATCGGGGTTGCAATGTTCTTTAGCTTGTGGCCAGTAAAATGGGCAAGCTTACTTCTATGCTTCACGATATGAGAGCGATGTTGATGAAGATTGTACTTTTGATCCCAAAATCCTTCTAGGTTTGTAGACAAATACCCTTCACAACGAAACTAATGAGAATGAATTGGAAATTTTCGAGTGACCGGAAGACAATGAAGAAGAAGAGAAGTAAGAAAAATAACATTCATGTTCGTCTTATTATTAAAATTTCTGTGTGTGTGTGTGAAACCCTTCACACATCCTAATTTAATAATAATTATATAAAACGATATTTCTAAATAAAAATATAATTACAAATTACTTTATTTTTTCACTACTTTCAATGTAATTAGTATATATAATAATAGAATATAATTAAAAAATACCTTAAGCATATATATATATATATATATCTGTCAACAACTTTTGAACTACGTGGACATGTAAGTGTTATAAAAGAAATATATACTTGCTTAATGAAAATTATTAATAAATGTAATGTAATAATTTATAAAAAATGCCAAATGTTTGTAACTATATATATTTTTAAGATTTATAGACTGTATATGGCGTATTATTCATGTAACTAACGGTTGACTTTGCGTTATGCTGTAGATAGTTAAGCGCTGCGCGTTCAGCGCCCTCTATCTCAAAAACGGTTTGATGTATAAAAAAATGTTTCAATATAGTTATAGAAAACATTATTCTCTACAATATTTATAATAAAGATAAATAGCATTAAAGCCATAGGAAACGAGATATTTGCAAAAAAAACGATTTTCTTGACCTTTGACCTTGAATATCTTAAGACGCGGACACGAGATTTTATGAGACTTTTGAGACAACATTTAGAGTGACAAAATAAAGGTCCATACAAGTTTTCAGCAAATTATCTCTCATTCCGCAGTGAAACCCTAATATGACTGGACTATTAGTGGTACTGGGATCGAACTCATGACACGCCAGCCATGATCCGATGCCTATACCATGTTGCTACCGCGGCCACATAGTAGGAATTGAAAAACACAACAAGATAATTCGCAGCTGATGCAACTAAATAAGATATGTTCGCTGAGTGCAACTTACGTGTTATCTCGTAGTGTTCGTTTTTATTCTATAAAAATCTTGGTATAGAATAATTTTTCTGTTCGTTTTGTTTGATTTTACAAGCTTGTTGCTTAATTTTCCCTGGTGGACAATCAGATGTGTAACGTTATTTCAGATATTCATACAGATGTGTAATGATCTTCACTGGGAAAAAGCTACAAGGTGATGGTTAAAGGCAGTTATAAGGAGTTGTAAAATCATAAAAATGGACTAATAAATAATAATTAGCAGACCTCAGGAAAACCATCCATATTTACAAGGAGATCACTCAACCTTACTTCGAAATCTTCGTGCAGAATCCATACAAGTTCTATAGCCAATGAAATCGTAGGAATAAAAAATGAGGATGCGGCAATTTAGGCTATCCCTTATTACGCATTTATTACATGGTGGCGGCCACAATGCAAGTGAAATCAGCAACCATAATACAAATACAACTGACTTCCATTACTTAGAACATGTTCCTTCCACAGAAAAAAAAGGGATGTCTACAAAGTCATGTCGAATATGTACAAAGCAAAAGAAAGAAAGACTGTAAGGAGACTAAGTACTTATGTCCAGTGTATTCTAACAACCCAGAGTTTATTCTTGCTTTACATCTCATCATACACATCTCAACAACAGAAAAAGTTTTTTTTCTTTTAATTTTTAAAATACATTTATATACCGTAAAATCCGGCATATAACGAGCACTTTTAACACAAAAAATAAGATCTAAACATACGTTAGCGCGTTATACGCGTTTATTTATAAAATTGAAAGCTTTAAATATAAAAAAATGTGATGAGCATACAGAAAATTAGACTTCTACATATATAGAAATACTGTTTATTTTGAAGAAATTACATACATTTTGAACCTCAAGAGTGGTAATTCTAGATGTATATTATATTTCAACAAAATGTTTGCTATAATATCTCGAATACATAGCTTAAGGTATCCAACTACCCTAAAATTGTGAATTTTGCCAAAAATTGACAATTTTTTTATGATTTTATTTCATACGCCATCTTATAAGCTATATAAAACTACCAAGTATATCATATTCCGTTTACGAGAACAAAAACTACAAGTATTTTAGAAAAAGCAGATGTCATTACTTTAAGCAAGATGGCATACTTTAAAACGCGTTTTACCCGAAACGTGTATTTTTGAAAAGGCTCAAATAGGGCCAGCGATTGCTAAAAATGTTTTGAACATAATAAGCTGAAATTTTTTCTGTAAGTTCTGTATAATAGTAGAATTGTTTTGATCCTCAGATTTATCAATCACCCTTTTATTACAAAATGTACAGTCCCATATGTGAATATAATCACTGTTTTTTTACGCACAATTTCATATATATAACTGAGATATAGAGCTCTAGTTTTTGTAAAAAAGAAAATATCTCTTATCCTGAAGGTACTTTCAAAAATGAATAACATAGCAACACATTAGGATAAAAAATTGAAAATTTGTTCATAAACCTTTGGTGCAGAAGGGGCCGCGTTTATGCTATTTTTTGACAATTTTTACCTATTTTTTCCCATTAGTAATGAACAATTATTTTTCTCTTCCTAATTTTAGCATATTTTTCGTAAAATGTACTAAACAAATCTAAAAATAACAAAAAAAATCCCCATACCTCTATTTTTAAATAAAAAAGTTGTCGGAACCAGTCGGATAAACATAAGTGCAGTGCTTACGAGCATTTCAGGTTTCTTCGTCAAAAAGGAAGGGAGTGGGCGTTATACGGAGGTATACCTCAAAATTAAAAAATGCAGCTTGAAAGTGCAGATGCACGTTACACAGGTCTTACGGTATATATAATAACTATGTTGTAATCTAAGCGTCTAAGTTATAATTTTAAGAATAAAAATTGATAGTTAGTATGTTTTTTTTTTGCACTATATAAATTTTTATATAGTGCAAAATGGAGATATATTATCGAGCTAAGATTGCTGCACACACTATCAGATATCTCGTAGCTGACATTTTTGTGGTACATACTCTTACTACGAGATATCTTGTAGTGGTCAGTGAATGGACTAATGTTTAAAAAGTGCAGAACAGTTTTGAACACTTTTTGAAATATGCGCTTATTATTCGTATTACTCTGAAAAATTATGTAGAAAGAAAATGTAAATTTTTTTCAATTCCTACTATTAGTTCACACTCTCTCCTATATGTATAATATATATATATATATATTATATTATATAAATATATATATTACAAAAATATACTAAAATAGTTATATGTCTAAGATAACTATAGTCAATGATGGAATAGATTTAGCCATAGAAATACTAGAGAAAACTCCTAGCCTCAGGAACCGGGAATGCAGGTTTAAACAATTTTTTCGGCCAGCGAACCTTTACCTGAATTTGCCAATACTCTGGGCCATAGGGAAAGCAAGAAATTTCTATAGAAGAGTTTAACTATTATTATAAATAAAACCATAATCTATTAATATATAACAATAATATTATAGCCTGTAATAATTAGTAAAATATTTAAAATCAAAGTTAAACTATTAGATAAAGACTTTCCACGTGAGCAACCATATTCCCCGGCTATGGACAATAACAGTATCGCATAAAATTATTAAGTTTTGATAAAATAGCATTAATACTATATATACACATTTAAAAATTCTATAGTTTATTTTAAAATTTAAAGAAATTAAAAGTACCATCCAGACATATACAACTAATTTTTAAGAAAATATATAATATCGTTTATTTACATAGCTAGAGGCGCCATCTATCTATAAACTGTACAACTAATAACTTTTTTTAAAATTTAACTGTTAGGTAACTTTTTATAAATTTAGGATGTATCTGTGTTAATAAAGTTATTAAGATTTAAATATATATTAAATTTATCACTAACTAATACGTTATTACGATAAATATAATTGAAAATAATATTTTTATAAATTGATATAGAATGCTGGAATTTCAGTAAGGCACTTTAAGAATGTTAAAATTAAAAACATCTCTTTTATCATGAGTATTCTATGTAATTTATAGTCCTTAATACACAATATATATATATATATATATATATATATACTAGCTGTTACCCGTCCGCTTCGCTGGGTTTTTCATGATGTTTTATAAATTTTTGTTGGTTATATATATGTATAAATTTTTGATATTTAAGTCCTAGCATTAAGAATTCGATTGTATTGAAAAATATGCGCCTCTTACGTTCGCCAACGCCACTTGGGGGTCGATTTTCACGAAACGCATTTTGTGGCATATCTCTATTCTATGAGAGGAATCTGCTTGCCAAATTTCAACACTGTGCGTCTAATAGTTTAAAAATCGGAATAATTATTTATATCTCCCCTTAACCTCCTGCAACACCCCTTGGGGGTCAATTTTCCCAAAACCCATTTTGTAACGGATATTTACTCCATGAAAGAAACATGCCTACCAATTTTCAAGCTGGTAGGTCAAGTAGTTTAAAAACGAAAATATTTATCTCTCACGCCCCTTAATCCCCCGACCCGCCACTTGGGGGGCTATTTTCCCAAAACCCATCTTGTAGCTTATATCTACTCTATGAAAGGAATCTATTTATCAAATATAAAGACTTTGCGTCTCATAGCTTAAAAATGGAATAAATTATCTCTAACGGCTTCTAAGCCCTCGCAACGCCACTTGGGGGTCAATTTTCATTGAACTCATTTTGCAGGGGATCTCTACTCTATGAAATGAATCTGTTTACCTAATTTCAAGATTGTTTGTTGAGTAGTTTAAAAATGGAAACAATTACTTATAACGCTCCTCAACCCCCCGTAACGCCCCTTGCGTTTCAAATTTCGCAAAAAATCCGTTTTTCGTGGATCTCTACTCTATGAAAGGAACATGTCTACCAAATTTCAAATCTGTAGGTTTAATAGTTCCGGAGATATCGTGATTAGTCAGTCAGTGGCTTTTCTCCTTTATATATATAGATATCTTGTTCAAATTTTCAACCGTTGATAAAATACTTTTTATTCATCCACTCAAGTTCAAATGCATTTTTTAAACTTGTAGTGAATGGCACTTGTCATTAATACAGCTTTTTCAAATATTAATTCATTAATAAAATTTAATTAATGAATAAATAGTAACAAATAAAAATATTAGTTCAACATCATGTATAAAAAGAAAATCACTTGATTGGTCCCTTTAGCACAATGGATAGAGCACTGGACTTCTAATCCAAAGGTCATGAGTTCGAATCCTACCTGGGAGGACCTAATTTCTGCGAATGTGATTTCTTCTTACTGTATTGTGTGTTAGAGTAAGAGTAACACACAAACAAGAATAATAGTCGAAAACCATAAATAGAAAGGAAAATGGGATTTTTTTTGTAAGCAATGATATCCATTTTGCCACTTAACATTATGATTTTGTCAAATGTATATACATATTTATACTAATTGTAATTATTTAATAATAAATAACTAAATAAATTCTTCTTTGTTGACCTAAGTAGAAATTGACCTATTTTTTTTTTTTATATTACTTGTTTTAGTATTAAGGAAATGTTGCTGAAATAAATAGTATCTCGATAATAAAAAAGTATATCGTAAAATATAAAACAATAATAGCGTATGATTTTCTAAGAATAAAATTAATTTATAATACAAACCTACAAAACTTTTTATAAATAATTATAACTTAAGCTGCAATAAATAAAATGCTTTTATGAATAAACATTTGCTTTTTTTTCTCAGCTCATAGCAGGGCATTTTTAAATTTAGCTGTTTAAAAACTCATCAAACACAGATGAATGAAATAAATTTATTTTCAGTATAATTCTAAAATTAAATTTATACACCTGTAAGCTTTAATTGAAATATTGCTATTTTTAATCCACGTTTATAACATAATGCTGAATATGTTATTAAGTCACATTTCTACAAATATTAAACAAACCAATTTATACGTTTTCTCTAGAGATACATCGAACCAGTTACAGCAGTTTTGCCATCGAAAGAGGAAAATATAAAAGCAAAATGATGGAGAACATTGTAAGAATGAACATCGGGCAATATTTCTCAATAAATCCCTCGTTGCCAAAGTGCTGACAAAGAATTCTTCCTTTACCAGCAAAAGCTCTTCGAAGCTGAATGGACAAAAAACATAAGCAAAAAAAACACAATCTAAGTAATCTAGAAGAAAAAATAGTGGCAGACGTGTTGACGAAGTTATGTTATTGTTGTTAATGTTCAACAATGTCAAATAAATACAGTTTCTAAGGATTCGATTTTTGAATAATTGCTTATTAACGCGAAATTCAAAGTTGTTTTTTTTTCAGAGGAAATGGTATATAAATGTGTTACACATCAGTTGGGTTCTATACGAAAATAATTCGTAATAGAACGACTTTTAACTGTTCCATGAATAACTCTTCAGATTTTGCTTGTATTTGTATCGCAATTGAAAAATGTAATGAAACTATTAACGACGAATTCTGAACCATTATCAAACGGCGTGGAAGATGAAAAAGTTGATGAACACAATTCAAATTCACTTATTTAAAAAAATTAAATTTATCATACTATTAAAATCCGAAGGTAAACAAAAATGTATGGTAAACAAAATATCTTTCTATGTGAGTCTATCTTCTCTCGAACCGCTGAATGCAGAAACGCATCGAAGGTACCAAAAGGCGGAAAATAATTGGAAGAAACCATTTTGACCATTTAAGTTTCGAAATTACAATTAGTTAAGAAGATATTAATTAAAAACATGAAAACGCAGGATTTATTTAACCTTGTATATTGTTTACACTCAGAGAACATCTATTGTTTCGATCTAATTGTTATGTGTACCTAATTGTTGTCATCAAACAAGCCTCCTCAATAAAAGGTTCACACTTCGTTCTGTTAACTTTATAATCCATGTTCTGAGTGAAGTTCAAAAGTTTGCTTCAAAATTAAGCATTTTGTAAAAGAGTTTTTATGTTTTCCATCAAATATATTTTTTCAAGAATTCATTTTCTGCAGTATATAGCATTTAAGCATCCAGAAACAAACAATCGTTTCAAAAGCCAACTGTTAGAATTTTTTTTATTCATTATTTACCAATAATAGATTTAAATTAATATACATTTTTGAAAACTAAAGTAGAGTATCGTTTTCTATTATTCATTACTAAATTGATCATTCATTAAAAAAATCGGTTGTATTATCGAATCGGCCACTTATGCCGCCAAGCTTTTTCTCGCCAAATCGATAAATGTGCCAAATCTGGTAACCCTCCTAATTTTTGTATCAGTGAAGGAGAACAGCGTTGTGTGTTGTGTTAGGGTTACTACTCCAAAACACAACACGCAAAAACGCACCAAATTGGCGATTTTTCAGAATTTGGCGGATCAGTGGCCGATTCAACAATTGCACCAAAAAATCGTACATTATTTTGCTGGATAAAACTAGATTAGTTTTTAGAGATATTTTAAAGCTAACAGTATGTAACGATTTATAAATGAAAACTTTACATCAATTTTATTAATGTAAATTTTAAGAAAGTAAATATTGCTAAAAAATGATGAGTATACTTATTTTTTTGTAATGTTTCATATCAGAAATGTTTCCTTTTTGTTTTAAATAAATATTTCTTATTAACTAAAGCGGCATTGTTTTTTTGTAAATCATTAATCGAAAATAGAAATTAAAAAATTTTAACCCTGAAGAAAAAGAGGGAACAGTATTACACTCCAAAATGCCTGTGCAACTTCGGCTAAACGGAGGGAAAAGAAATCTGTATGATAAGGTAAAAAGAAGAAATTTCGTAAAAGCGAATTTTAAAGGCATAAATACATAAATGACTAACATCATCCACTATCACACACAGAAGCTTTGGCTTCGAGAGAGAGAAAAAGGTCAAATTTCTATGAGGATGAAATTATACACTCGGAAAAGCCCATACAATGCCGGGCTACACGGAATGGAAACAAAGTCTTCCGATGGGGCGCATTATTGAAAGAAATGTTGTAAACAGGAATTTTAATGAATTAATATAGAAATAAGTATAAGTGCTGATACTGAAAAGTGAAGGGGAAACTTCCATGGGTGTTAAATGCCGACTTGAAATAGCCCCGCGATGCCGGGCCATGCAGCTAGTAGATTAATAATTGTTGACTTGAACTACTATTCACCCTTTGCTTGTATTTATGTCGCAATGGAAAAATCTTATGAAACTATTAATGACAAATTTTGAACCATTATCAAACGGCATGGAAGATGACAAAATTGTGAAATTCACAAACTTCTCATGTCATGGGGGGGGGATGTTAAATTTCATAACAATAACTTAAATTGAGTGTATTCCACGTAACACTCTTCAATATAATCAAACGAAAAACCAATGATTCCTCGAACACGAAGTTCGTGTGTGTCAGGGCCGCCGCGTGGGTATTAGGCGCCCTTGTTCAAATTGAAATTTGTCGCCCCTTTATAGGGTTCTGTAGCTCTCTTATAAAGAGCTGCAAATTATATGTGAAATACTCGTTTATAGTATTCAAAATTTGACTTTCGAACTGAAAAGCTTAAAAATTATGATATTAAAACGTTTATTTTATTGTTTTTTATTATTTCATAAATTTTAAAAACAATACAATGATAGAACATTTTTTAATTAAAATATAAAAATTAGGAAATATATTCAAGTATTGATTTTCCTAGATTTAGCATCTACAGACGCTCGTATCAATTCAGTTATATTTAGTTTATCCAAAATTATACGCTCTTTAATAGATATAATTGACAAGTCTGATAATTTCTCCTTTGCCATGGTAGATCGCCTGTAGTTTTTTTATAATTTTAAGTTTCGAAAACTTTGTTCTCCGGTAGCCACTGAAACTGGCAGGGTTAAAGAAATCCTTACAGCTATTGAAATACTTAGAAATGTATCAGTAAGATTGTTTTCATAAATATAATTCAAAACGTCAATAGGTGACATATCCTCCTTGGTAAAACATCGCAAATATTTTATTTCTTCGAACAAATTTAAATTATCAATGTCGTTTTTTCATTAACATTTTTAGTATCCGTTAATTTTTCTTCTAATTCATTGCAATGTTTTAAAATTTCATGGTCACTCCATTTTTTAAAATTAGGTATGCAGTGTACTTACCTTGAATTAATTGTAATGTTCTTTTATTGACTGTATCTTTCACCAATTGAAGAAATAGAAGAGTCTAATATTATATCATAAAATTCAACCTTAAATTTGTGTCTTGGGTTGTTGATTGGTTCGTCGGTTTTTTCATCTTGAAATAGTTTTTTTTAAAACCTATTTCTCGACTTCGTGGAAAATCAGTATCCATCCCCAAATCGTCAGCAACGATACTTGCAGTCGCAATTGCATGTTCATACACTTCATCTGATCTACGATTATTTAGCTGATATAAGATTTTGTAAATTATCAGTCGCGATTTGTAAATCACATTTAGAATTTTGCATTATTTCATTTACCACATTTACTAAATTTAAAATATCGTGCCAGATGTTAATAGAAGAAAGGAATTTAAACCAGGAAACCCTCTGAATCAAATCTTTTGCTTAAAATCTTGATTACATGTCTCTTGTTTGATCTTCTTGAATATTTATAAGCCCTCTCAAAGTTCCCTTCAAATCGTTTTTCAACGGTCTTAAAGCTTGAATTCTACTTTCCCATCTGGTGTTGGAGAGTGGCTTTAAAGTCAGATTTTCAACATACTGTTACAAAATAGACCAACGTCTTATGGATGAAGAAATGTAATTGTAAACACCCTGCGCTACTCCGCAGAAATTAACTGTTTCGAAGGAAATTTTAGCTGCATAATTTGCAACTAAATTTAGAGAATGGGCTGAGCAGGAGATATAGAGTGTCCTCGAGTTATTTTCAATAATTTTTGTTGCAATCCTTTGTGCTTTCCTCTCATATTAGCACCAGTGTCATAAGATTGGCCTCGTAAATCTGAAAAATTTAGTTCTAACGATTTAAAATGTCCTTTCGTGAATTCAAACAGACCTTGTCCAGTAGTGTCGTCGACAGATTGAAATCCTAAAAAATGTTCTTCAATTTGGGCTTTATTGGTTTCCTCGTTCTTATAAATAAATCAAATTACAGCAGTCAACTGTTCGGTATGACTGACATCAAGTGTAGTATCCAGAATTAGAGAGTAATATTCTGCCGATTTAATCATATGTAATAAAAGCTTTTTAATTCCTTCTGAAATAATGCTTATAATTTCATTCTGAATTTGATCTCCTAAGTAAAGAGCAATGCTCCTCTTTTGAGAAGTTTGAATTTTATGGAGATGTTCAGCGATTATTGGATCAAATTTTGCTATGGTTTCAACCAACTTCAAAAAATTTCCCTTATATCACTATGATACAACTCTTTCGAAGGACTTCTAAATGCAAGGCATTGCCGGGATAAATGTTGAATTAAATAAATAAGCCGTTCAATAGCCGATTGCCAGTAAACCTTTTCTGCATCATAAAATCTTTGTTGAAATGCATCAATGGTATTATAAATTACGCAAATACATTTTGAATTCACTGCATTTTGAACTATGTTTAAGTTGAGATGCACTGCTTTCACGTGTTTTCAAAATGTGGGTTAATGTGCCCAATCATTAATTCCATCCTTAACAAGATGTGAATGCTTCTCACTAAATAGCTTACATCGGAAGCAAAAAACTGCGTTTCGGGAATTTGAATACACTAAATAATTTCTATATATTTTTGTCCATTCAGTAAAATTAAAATAAAATCTCATTTTATTGCTTAGAAAATGTGAAACATGCAAAATTGCAAGTGTATAGTTAACAACTTTTATTTAAGTAGCATTAAATTAAAAAAAACTATAAGTTCTACAAATTTTGGCGCCCCCTGGCCCAGGCGCCCTTGTGCGGTGAACATTTTGCCACCCCCACGCGGCGGCCCTGGTGTGTGTAGTGGGCAAGGTAGCCGAGTGGTTATGGACACAAACACATAGACAGCGTTCTCGAGTCGTGGTCTCAAGACATAGTACTACTGAAGACTCGCTGTGTAGAGGACTTGATGCATGTTAAATCTACCGTGGCTCTAAGTCCTCCCGCTGAAGTGGTTTAAAAGTTTAAAAAGGGAGCTACTCTCTGACGTGCCATCTTCGTCATTTGATAGTGGTTCAAAATTGCGAGGTCCACCACCAATAGCTCTTGTGTTACTTCCCAGCACAACGCAAATTTAAATCAAATCATAAAATGCGTTATCAACTTTAAAAACAAATAAATATGTAAGTATAAAACTTTTTTTTTTACTTTTCAAAGATATTTTATCCTTGTTTGTGACTTTTCCTATTTGACTGATACAATTTGTAGAGCTATAATTTTAATTAATTTTGTCAGTGAATTCTCCATGCAGTTGGTTTTAAAGTAAACCCTTGGTGGGTTACTCTTTATATGAATAAAAAATAAATTTATTTGAATAGGTACTTTAACGTTTCGCCAGCGTATGCACAAAAGTCGCCAACAATGATAAAGCCGATGCCAAAATAATTTTCCCCACTTATAACCTTTTCTTATCACATTTGCAAAGAAATCGTGTTCAATTCACATCAGTAACGTCTTTTTCATAATACATCAAAAATAGATGAAAAACCAATGAGAGTTAATATTTATTAATATTTTTATGTGTACATAATGTATTGTCGCCAAAAACGCCAAATTGACGAGATTTGTGCCGGTGAAACGGAAAAATACCTTAAAGCACTGCTTCTTAATGTTTCAATACTTGTGACCTGGTATTCAATCATAATTTTCATCGCTTCCCCCCCCCCTCTCCACAATGCATTCAACTAAATAATACACTTAGAGGCTAAAAATACGGCATAAGTGACACAAGTGTACATAAACGTCTCTTTCAGCCAAAGCATTAATTGCCCCGAACATATATATACGTCTATCCGAAGTCCGATCTTTTCTGTGCACTGTTATCCATAAAATTATTCCGAAGATTTTGGAATGCAATAAAACGACCTTGACAGTGTGTGTATTTGCGAAGGATTTACTTATTTCAGAGGATTTGCTTTGTTTATTCCTGCCTCCCACCCCCAATGCATCACATACTCGCGCCTATGTGGAAAATGGTGATATTGAGCAGTGAAACGCGGCGTAACTTTTAACCCGCCGTTAAGGGATTAATTATAAATCGTACAAATTATCAAGATAAGTGTTAAGGGTTATATATAATTATATATATGACAAGCCCATGGGTTTATTGGTAGTATTATAATGTTGTTCTAATCTTAATATTGTTCAATTAATTATAAAATACATTGTGTAGTACTCATAAATTTATAAGCTTATTATATCATGTAAATGTGTATTTTATTTTTTACTAGCTTTTACCCGCGGCTCCGCTCGCGTTGATGTATTTAAATAACTGTCAAAGTCGCAATCATTATCATTAGAAAGTAAATATTATAATATGGTAATTTTTTTATTGCTTGATTGGAACCAATAAAATTTAAAAATTCTAAAATTGAGCTTAGTTTAAAAAAACTGAAAACGTAATTTATTATAATAATTAACAACAAAAATTCAATAACTTTAACTATTAATATTTTTAAAAATCGAAAGTATCTACGTTTGATATATAATTCATTTTCCATTTGTTCTACTTTGCTTCCTCTTACTTTTTTATTTATAATACATTTCCCTCCCACCTCCGCACGTCGTTTAAATTTTCAATGTTGGTTTTATGGACAATAAATCAAAACTTTTTATGAAACTGTCAACTAATATTACTATAGAATTTTCGATATCACGCGCGTGCAATTCGTAAAACTTTATTTCGTTTCCCTCTTTAAAAAGTGGGAGAAAATTTGCATTAAAATATCTGGGATTGTCGGAATACAGAACTTTTTAGCCAACTTGGCGATATTTCTCAAAGTTTGAGTTTGACACTTAACAAACGTAACGTAATAAAGGTTAGACGTTTAATAAAAAAACATTTAAAAAAATTCCTTTTTGTAAAGATGCTAAATTACACTATATTTCAGTTATTTGTTATAAACGTGAGAAATTTTTTATTAAAATCCCGTTGTTAACAAATGCTTAATTTTGCGCCAACTTGGCGGGGAGTAAGCAACGTCAACGTTTTACCCACATAGTCCCCGTTCCTGTAGGAATATTGAGATAAAATATATCTTATGTTACTCGCTGATAATGTAGCTTTCCATTGATGAAAGGATTTTTAAAATCGCTCCAGCCGTTTCCGAGATTAGCCGGAACAAACAGACAAACAGACAAAAATTTTAAAAATTGATTTTTTGATATAAGTGCCGTATATGCCTTTAATTGCATTTAGTAAAAAGCTGCTAATTTGAAATTACAAACAGACATTTCAATTTTATTTATTTATATTGATTATGTCAGAATGTATTTTGTTTACTTTCAGTAAATTAATAATTTTTTAAATATTTTTTTTATTTTTGACTTTTTAATATGCTCGCCCCCCCACAGTTTGAGAAAATCTGCCCTAAAGATATGTCTAAAATATATTATCAAAAGAATGCATGCATTGATTACCATGGAATCAATACAGAAATGTTTATATTACTTTGATATTAAATATCTTGTTTAATTAGCTACTTCAATATTTATCATCCTTTTCTCAATTGTTTTTATTTTGCAATCTGAATAAATTAATAACATGTAATATATCTCAGTGGGTTAAAATTGAAAGACTCATGCTCACGGACTTGAAATAAAAATCGAATGCTTTCAACCAGATTGCTTACATTGAAGGACAATAAAGAATTTCAAAATGGCGTCATAGGAATTAACATTATGAACATATTTTGATTCAATAACCAATGAATATGCACCAGTGAGTAATTATCAGTGTTAAATATAGAAGTATGTCTCTGTCAGTGCGATGAATAGCAACTGATTTATTCTGTCGATAGCAGCTCATTCATGTAGATGGATGCATGAATAAATCCAAATACAATAATTAGCGCAGAAAACTTCATTCCAGAAATATCTCTTTAATCCTTAATTATAGATTCTATGGCAACCTTTCTGATGAAGAATTCTTCATCTAAAAATGTATCATTAAATGTTAAGCTCGAGTTCAAGAATATACCATAAAAGAAGAGATCAAATTCCATGTTTTTTTAATGGGATAACACATTTTAGATACCTTTTGATGTTATGTAGCAAACTGATTTTCAAATTTGTATACATTAATGATTTCGCAGGACCTGGAGAAATGTAACATTTTGCTTACAAATCTCGATAAGCTTTTTATCGTACTTACGTATAATCGCAACAATCGCCAGCTCTATTAATAACTCGCCATGTTGGCAACCTCAATTTCATATGTGTCGTAAGCGCTGAATTGGCAAACGTGGACTTTTTTTCATATAATGTCGCCAATAGGTTGCGATAATTCCTAAGTACCCATTTTATATATCATATGGTAGAATGCTTTATAAAAAGTGCGAATAAATCCTAGGGTTTTGATTACTACGTTATCGGACGCAGGCAAAAGTTGAATCTAATTTGATAACTTGAATAATTTTTCCTCAAAATCCTTTAATGAAGTGTCTTTGGTACAGTGTCACCACAGTCAAATTGGAGCCCAGTGAATGGCGCCATTTTCCACCAAAATCTGACTGATTGGTATTTTTCAATTACTACTATTAGCTCACTGTCTCTATATATCTTTATAGATAAATAGTCACAGTGTTTGACCCACCTTGAACTCCAAAACAACTCAACTCTACCTATTTTAATATAAATTTGCATATTGTGTGTCATTTCATCCAACTTAAAACATAGGATATATTTAATTCAATTAATGACGTCATATTTTTTTCATTGCCGGAAAAGTGAAGAATCCTGGAAACGGGAAAATTTGCAAATTGTCGCAATGCGCGTGTTTCTGCAGAAGCAGATTTTATGAACCAAGGTGCACGAAATGTAAGTACCTAGCGTGTATTTCAGGGCGTGGAATCTGAATTTCAAATCGATTTCCAAAAATACCTGTAACATTGCCCGATAATGCCAGTCGACCGTATTTTAGACACACCGTGACCGGACCTTAAAAGCTTTGGAGCACTGAAACTTGGTCCCAGACTTATTTTAAAAAGAGCAATCTGAATCTTATATCCTATCTGAGAAATTACCGTGACTTTGCCGGATAATTCCGGACGACCGTCTATTACGCGAACCGTAGCAGGAGCTTACCCTAAAATTCTTTGAGCAGAAAATGTGCGTATTCCGGGATGATAAACGAAAATCTAAAATCTATTTTTAGAAATTACCGTAACTAAGCCAGATAATGCTGGAAGACCATCTATTACGTTAACCGTGGCAGAAACTTACCCTAAAAGTCTAAGAGCGGAAAAAGTGCGTTTCTGGTGTTTTTTGGAATGGTGAATGATAATCTGAAATCGGATTTCAGAAACTCCTGTAATTTACTGGATAATACCGAACGACTCTAATGCCCCCTTCCGAGGACTGAACTTGCTGGCTCGGAGGCCCAAAACGTAGTCTCCTATTGCGTCTAGGGGTGGGAAACGAGAATCTGGTATCAGATTTCAGAAACTCCCGTAACTTTGCTGGATATTGCCGGAATTAGGTGGAAAAGCTTTGCTTTGGAGTTCCATGTCCTGATTCTCATTCCCTCTAGCGACTCAACTGTATGGGCTGGGGCATCAAAAGAAAGTCCCATGTGCGTTTTGGGATGTGGAATGAGAATCTGAAATCGAATTTGAGGAGTTCCGATAACTTTACCGGATAATGCCGGTCGACCGTGATATTCGTGGCCAGAGGCATTGGCCTAACGTGCGTGGCCGCGGTTGCCAAGTGGTCAAGGTATCGGATCATGGCTAGCGTATCATGAATTCGAGCCCAGTACCACTAAAGACCCGCCGTGTAGGGGAGCGATGCACGTTAAATCTGTCGAGAGCTCAAACGTCCTCCTGTTGGTGTGGTGTGGTAGTTAGGAGAGGGGGATGCCAGCTCAGGTGTCATCCGCGTCACTTGACCATGGTTCGAAATTACGCTGTCTGTCGCCAAAAGCACTCGTGTAGCTTCACAGGGCGACGTTAATGTTCACTCACTCACTTGGTCTAACTTGTAGACGTAGTGACGCAAGAAATGGTTCCTGGACGTATTATGAGACCATTGATCCGAATATTCCCATCCAAATCAAGAAAATCACATAACTATGTCAAAGAATGCCCTTGTTCAAATTTTTAATCGTTGATAAAAATACTTTCTATTCATCCAATCAAGCTCAAATAATTTTTTTAAACTTGTAGTGGCTGACACTTGATGTTAATACAGTTTTTTTTCAAATATTAAATCATTAATTAACGGTTAATTAATTAAATTAAATTAATTGCTGGTTTATGGCACCAACTTAGATTCGTCTCCATTGTTGTAACAATGTAACTTTTTAAAAAAATGACTTCAGTTGGCACCGAAAACCGGTTTTTCAGCCAAACTAGCCAAACCGGGTGTGCTTTGTTACAAAAATGCAGACAATTTATGCCCTTTTTTTCAATTCCTACTATTCGTTTTTTTTTCTCTCCCTATATATATATATAAATATATATATTTAAAATATTCAATCGTTACTAAAATACTTCTATTCAGCCATTCAAAATAAAAATTGACTTAAAATTTTTTTGTATATTACTTGCTTCAAATAAAACACTTGTCTTTGTTGTTTCAATACCAAGGTGCGATTTGCGTGACGCCAGTTATGCTGCGGTGACTCCAATACGTAAGTACAATATCTTTTCACTTTGTCAGCAATTGCTGATTTCAGCGTTGTTTTACACCGATTTTATCAGTCATTTTTGCTAACATGTCGACATGAATGGAAATAGATTAGTGCTTCTCAATCTTTGTACACTTGCGACCCAATTTTTAATTATAATTTTCATCACGCCCCACAATAACAATGTATTAAATTCAAGAATAATATACTTTGACGCAAAGCTACAATACGGCTTTTATTATAAACCGTACAAATTACTGAGAGAAGTATTAAATTTTGTATATAATTTTATGACATGTGCCCTAAGGGTCACTGGTAACTATTAAACTTCCTCTTAGCTTGGTATTGTTAAATTAATGATTAAATGTGCATTGCACAGTACTGATACATTTATAATTGTATTATATGAGTGTAACGTGTGTTTTATTTTTTATTATGTCAGAATGTATTTTGTTTTGCTTCTTTTCAGAAAATTAATAATTTTTAAAAAATAATTTTTTGTTTTCGACTTTTCGATTTACTTTTGTAATCTTTTGTTTTCGACTTTTCGTGCCCCCCTTTTAGGGTTATCACGTCCCCTAGGGGGAGAGTTTGAGAAGCAATGCAAAATGAAACAGATTTTATCTCTTTAACATAATGAAAACGATTCTGGCGATAAAAATAGTACTATGATCCATATTTTTTTTCATTCGATTCTTATCTTTTCTTAATAAAATTAAAAAGTCCAACTTTTCATTTTACATTAACTAATTTGCTAACTGGAAAGCTTCCAAACGCTAAACATTAAACATAATTTAAAGTAGCATTTCAACAAATGTGAGCAAAAGATATACTTGTGTGAAAAATCTGCTTTATTAAACGATATAGAAAAACATTATCAAAATATCATCTAATGTTAGGATGAAACAAATAATTAATTGTATTAAATTACGAAAAATACTGAGTTAAAAAGCCTTTGTTAAAATTTTGAAATCTTATTTTAAAAAACTTTACACGTCCCAGCAAATACCACAATCATGTGAACACGCATAATGGATTCTTGACATTTGCTAACCCCTAAAAAATAAAAAACTGGGCCACCAAACTTTCAAAGAACAATCATTTATAACAATCAAATCCAAAAAACAAAACGCGTCTTTTTGAAAATTTATATTTTGCAGCGTAAAAGAGAAATGTAATTTGTTCGCACAATGCTCCCCACGGAAACAACTTAATAATTCATAAACATCATCATCATTTTCATCTTTGAATGCCGGCAGCTTAAAATTTATCATCCCTGCCTACAAACACGCAAGCTCTTGATGATGTACCTCGAGTATATGGGGTCATAAACAGAAGAGCACTGGGGAACGTATGGTGTTGGAAAAAAGAGAGAAAAGTCGTGTTTGTGTTCTTATGGTGAGCCTAAAGAATCTCTTTTGTTTATAATAATCTAATATCTATCCTGATAGAACTTTCAACGAATACGAGTAAAAGCTGTTGAATAGATTAAGCAATAAAAATTGCTTTTAATAATTCATGTTAGTTGTTTGATTATGATGCGGTATTTGGATATTTTTTCAAAAAATGTACAATTTTAGTTTCTTAAACTAATTGAATTTGTGACCCAATATTCAATCATAGTTTTCATCACCCTCACCTCCTTACAATAACAAGGTGTAGCGTTACATCTATATAAGCCAGTAAAACCCTCCACACCATGTTAATCATTTTGGCGTAGTGGTTAAGTTACTCGGTTTCGGATCCAAAGGTCCCGGGTTCTGTCCTCCGGATGAGCAAGCCACTTCATTGGTGACCCTGGCTACGCTAAGAAACCTTCTGAATTGTCGTGGCGCCATCTATCCGCAAAAAGAGCATCCAATAACTCTTCAAAATCACTTGACGCAGCTAACAAAGTCGTCTAACTCACGTGACGCAACTCCTCCAACAAACCGTTTGCATGATATCGTTCGTTCGCCTAACCACCAACTCACTGGTAGGGGAGTGTGTAGAGATATCATCTATATAATCCAGCAACAACCTCCACATCATGGTGATCATTCTGGTGTAAGGGCTAAGTTACTCGGTTTCGGATCCAAAGGTCCTGGGTTCTGTCCTCCGGATAAACGCGCCACTTCAAAGGTATTGATTTCAATAATACTATACTTTGATGCTAAGGCTACTATATATATATATATACGATTTTTTTAACCTCTTTTGAAAGGGGTGGTTGTGAATTAACGCGAATGTGTGCTAGCCCCAAAGTTTCCCCAAGAGCATTAATGAGATGGTCGCGTACAGATCCGTCACAACGTAGATCTTAATTTATTTATTTTTTGAAAATGATGCCCTTTTTTTCATGAGGAATGGGTTATTTATTCCATAACAAAAATTTCAGCGTAACTTAAAAATTTCTACCTGATACCTTGCTTTGTCTTATCTAACGTGTATCTATTTTTCTCATACTAATTTTGTTGATGGACGTAACACTTTGACACGTTTTTTGTAGTTCTAGTGATTTTTCACATACTCATTTTGTTTTCAAAAAAGTCCGTCACTTACTTCAATACCAATAATTATGATACAGAGGAACTATAACATTAATTGTTAAAGTAATTCTTTAAATTTGGGAAAGAAAAACTAATTAGCACAAAAGCAAAAGTTAGATAAAACAGAATTATAAAATAAAAAAATACTCCTTTAAAACTAGATCGTCCGGGATTTCGATTACTCTTTAAAGTCCACCGGGGTCGCTTCGACACCGCGAATTAAAATATGTAAAAAAATTTGAAATAACTAAATAATTGCAGGTCTACTGTTTAGTAGGGAATTACTTCTCAAACTTTCACTACTTGCCACCCAGTTTTCAATCATAATTTTTCTCACGCCTCCCCTCCCTACAATAACAATGTATTGAATGTAATAATAGTGTGCTTTGACTCTAAGGCGATTTTAATCATAAACCGTACAAATTATCAGGATAAGAATTAAATTTTGTATATGACAAGACCTTGGGTGTCAATAGGAATTACTAAACTTGTTCTTAACTTAGATTGATACATTAATTATCAAATACAGGAGCAGTACTAATACATTTACAAGTATATTACATCATTGTAAAAGTGCGTTTTATTTTTTTTATATCAGAATGTATTTTGTTTTACTTCCTTTCAGTAAATTAATATTTTTTTTTAAATATTTTTTTTATTTTCAATATACTCGCACCCCCTTCCCTACATAGGATTATCACGTCCGCCAAGGTGAGAGTACCCCACAGTTTGAGAAACCCTATATTACTGTTTAATTTTAAGAATTTTAATATTATTTTATATAAATAATTATCATACATTATGACTCTTTGTATCCCAAAAATCTGCCGATGACATTATGTTTCCCGAAGCTTGTTGAGAATCACTGCTTTGTAGAACTACCTTCTAACTTTCCTAACCTAGTAGCACTGACTTTCAAACGGCACGTGTCTAAATTTCTTGATAATATCTTGTTTAATTGAAACGGTAGAGTGGTTCTTTGTGGTAACAGAGGCAATTGTTTGGAAACCATAGATGAAAAAGTTTTACGTGTGCTAATTGAACATTGCTTTCTAGTGGGGAAAAACACTGTTCAAGCAAAACAGTGGCTTAATAAGTGTTATCCGGACTCTGCTCAGTCGCAAACAGTTGTTAAGAGATGGTATGCTGACTAAAAACGTGGTCTTACAGACACAAAAATGAAGTTGTTCAGGTAGCCCAAATTCTGCAAAAGTTCCAGAAATCACCAAAAAAGTGCATGAAATCATTTTAGCCGATCGTAAATTGAAGTTGCGAGAAAGCAGAGAATTCAAAGGTATCAGAAGGCAGTGTATTTGCCATTTTGCATGATCATTTGTCAATGAGAAAGCTGTGTTCAAAGTGGGTGCTGCCGATCAAAAACAACAACGCATCGACGATTCAGAGCGTTGTTTGGAGGTATTTAAGTAAAATAAAAAAGGATTTTTACGTAGATATGTGATAATGGATGAAACTTGAATTCATTACTACACGCCTGAATCTAATCGCCCTCTGAGACAGCAGCTGATGAACGCCGTCCAAATCGACCAAAACCACAAAAGTCAGCTGGAAAGGTTAGGGCATCCGTATTTTGAGATTCCTATGAAGTTTTGTTTATTCACTGCATTGAGAAATTCAAAACAATTAATAGTGAATATTACACGGCGTTATTAGATCAACTGAATGAAAAAAATAAAGAAAAAACGTCCTCAAATGCAAAAGAAAAAAGTGCTGTTTCACCAAGACAATACTCCGTGCCGCAAATCCAAGAGAACGATGATCAAATGGAAGGAATTGTGCTTTGATTTAATGTACTTTCCCTCCCATCGTTCAGTTCATATCTGACCTCCAGTGACAATTGCATATTTGAAGATTTTAAAAGAATGCTACTTGGGGAAAAGGTTTTGCACAAATGAAGAAGTGATTGCCGAATTTGAAGCCTATTTTGAGAACAAAGGCACTATGCTGAAAATATCAATCTTGAAGGGGAGAGCTTGATAAATAAAGTTCAACTGTGTATAAAGGTTTTTGTTTTATTAGTTAAGCCTGGTACATTTTGAGTGATGTGTTAATGATCACTGAACGTTTTATTTCTTGTAAAATTGCAGCACGCACGTAATTACAATTGAAATTACGTGATTTGTAAAATGTATCAGGAAGAAGCATAAAACTCCATTTCTATACACACACAAATACATTTACACGTCTTTTTTGTGACAAAATAACATTCTGTATTCTAAGTAAATACTTATATTTCGATGCACTGTCAGAAACGCAAGCATACAACTTTTACATTTGGTGGTATAAAAGACAAATGGACTTTGCAACAGTTTTGGCGCAATCATTTAACTAAAGGTTAATTGAGAATCAATCACTATGCCATTTGAGATTATTTCTTGCTATTGAAAATGGAGGGTAGAAGAAAATGATTGATGAAATATATGTTGATAATAATGGACAATTTAGTTTTTTTCGTAAGATGAATCGATGCCATTTACCAGAAGGAAATATATATTAGTTTTATACTTGTTTTAGTTCGAGAGTACATTTTAGAAGGAAGAAGAAATAATATATGAAACACACTTTAATGTAAATTATTACAATCTAAATACAGTCCGACTCCAACTAAACAAACCCTTATTTAACGAATTTCGCTATTTAATGAATTTTTCTTTTCCTCCGATTAAAATAAAGATACAAACACCTATTTAACGAATAATAAACTCCGAATTAACGAAATATTTCAACTGCTGAAAACAATTTGATTAGTTTGCATTAGGAAAAATTGGATTTTTTTTACAGATTATATTTTTTGTCAAGAACAGAAGAAGGCTTTTTATAGTAAGTACCAAATTTCAACATGAAAGGGTGCAGACCAGTATTAGACTTTGCAGGTGCAGATGAGTCATAAGTGCATCCTATCGTTTGAATTTTAAATAAGACAGGAAATTCCTTTCTTTTCTTCTCCCACTCCACAACGCAAGAGATATTTTAAGATTTTAACGGTTGTGTTACATTTGAGGATGGATTTCCTATATTTGTAACTAAAGTTCAGGAAATTGTTGTTGTTTGGCAAATCCAATAAATGGCGATTCTGAGGTAGAAATTGATAATGAAATTCTTATTTAAACAGTTATATTTTCTAATGTTTTACATTGTTTGGAAACTGTAAAAACCTACCTCTCTCTTCGGCAGCAGGATGTAAATGATGCAGTATTTTCTTTACTGCATGAAGTCGAAAGAATGAACTCTTTCGAGTCCGGAATCAAAAAGATTGTCAATCTTTCATTAGACAGATTTTTAGAATTTTCAATTAACTAGTACGTAATAGTTTACTAATAGTATTATTAATTTTTGAATAAAAAGTGCGTAATTTCTAGCTATGAATATTTTTTGTGTAGTTGCTTATTATAGAGTTTCCAAAAGGTAAGTGCAAAAAAATTGTACCTTGTTTAAGAGTAGTTTGTACCCCCTATCCCGCTAATGTTAAAGTGAGCGAATTTTATGTACCTTTTTCTCACAAACTATTAAATGTGTAAACTTAAAGTTTTGTCTGTATATTAATTAGATTTATACTGAAGTGAGCTTTTTCAAATATATATAGTTTAGACTTTTTCAAAAACCTTCAACGTAAAAATATGACTATGAATTTTTTGAAAATTGTCATTTTTTTCGCGATAACTGACTATTACGAAAATAGTTTTGGAATATTAAAAAAGCTCACTTCAGTATATATAGTTACATATCAGTAATGTTCACTGAAATTTACATGAGGATCTTATCAGTCAATTCTTAGCCCCTCAGGGGGCTCACCTTCTTTAGGTGAGTACGGGTGTCACAATCCCGAGGTGCCCTAGTGATCTTTTCCTTTTCCCACGGGGTTTACTGTCTTTGGTAAAAACGGGTTTCACGAACCCGGGGTACCCTAGTGATCCTTCTCTATTTTCGACCCTCTTTCTTGTCATTCAATTCATTCTTTCTTTCTCTTCCCGTCTAGACCACAGATATTTAAACAAATGTTTGGCGCAGTATAGCCGAAATCGGCTCTTGCGCCAATAAACCACAAAATCACTCACTCACTCACTCAGTCAATTCTTAGAAAAAGGAACACGCCGTTTGCAATTTATGATTTTGAGATATACGCATTTTTAATATGAAATGTCACTTCATCACAAAAATTATGAATTACAACATGTATTGGTCCCATTTTATTACATATTAGCTTATCCAGTATTTATTTTAAGACTTTTTTGTTTACCATTTTGCTTAAATTGCCCAGAGAATATATATATAGCCTTTTTCAGTTTTTGTTTAACGAGATGTTATGTAATATTTACATTAGTTTTCTCAAAATCTGTATCAATTTTTGAAGAGGTTTTATCAGTGATGTATTACAAACATCAAAAGTAAAAATTAAACATCATGAATGCCTTGTAATAATGTATTAATATTTAAAAATAAGGATTTGGAAATATATGTGATTATACGGCATTTCTCGAAAGTTTTCATTAATGTTTTGTATATTCACATGCAAACAGTATTTCTAAAAGTATCAGATTTTAATAACTGTTAAATTGATCAAATGATTTCTTAAACAGCCAAAATAAAACTGTTTTTATCTTTTTAAACATGAAATTTATGTAATTTTATGTGTATAACAAGCTTTACGGGCAACGACAAAAATCATCACATATCAGCATGTAATCACATATACATATGTACCTTTTTCTCAGAAACTGTTAAATATTAAGACTTCAGATTTTGTCTGAATATTAATTAGACTTTAATATTTATACTGAAGTGAAATATTTCAAATATATTGTTAAGTTTTTGCAAAGCCATGCAACATAAAGTATTACTGTGAATTTCTTGAAAATTTTCATTTTTTTTCTACAATAAATGCTGTATGCTAAAATATTTTGGGAAAATTTAAAAAGGCTCACTTCAGTATACATAGTTACATATCAGTTATGTTTCATTGAAATTTTATGAGCATACTTTCATTATTTTCTGAGAAAAAAGAACATAAAATTGGATAAACAAACTTTTGAAAAAATGCATTTTTAACATGAAATGTCACTTCATCACAAAAATTATGAATTACAACGTGTATTTGCCACATTTTATTCTATATTAGCATCATGTCAATATATTTTAAGTACAATAGGAATCAAAAAGTTTTTAAATATTCAGGAAATACATACATAGAATTTTTCTGATATTGTTTAACGAGATATTTTGTAAAATTTACACCTTATTTCTCAAAATGTGTATAAATTTTTGCAGAATTTGTAACTATTGTACGTTACAAATATTCAAATATAAAAGTTGACTATAAATTATCATAAATATAATGTGAAAAAATTTATTTATATGGTTTTGGTGTGCATTTGAAAAAAAACATGATTTTTACGTCATTTCGAAAGTTTTCATATGGTTTTTGTGTGTTCACGCGCAAAGATAGGTTTCTAAAACATTTAAATTTCAAAAGATTCTCTAAACTGGACTCATGATTTCTAAAACAGCCAGAATAAAAAAAAATTTTATGTTTTTAAACATATTTATGTATTTAACCTGCTTCTTGCAGTGACAAATGGTATTATACATCTGAATTTTTGTATGTACAATTCATTCAGAAACTTTTGAATGTTTCAGTTTAAAAACTTGTCTATACAGTAAAGAAACATTTATATTTACACTAAAGTGATATTTTTTTATAAAAAAATTTAGTTTTTTTAAAAAACAGACTTTTATTTATCATTACTGAATTTATTCAAAGTTGTTTGTTTTCTGACACATGTGCTTGCAGGTAAAATTTTTTTTTCTTGTAATATTTTCAAAATATCACTCCAGTATGCACAAGAATGCATAATGTAAACTTGCATTTTTTTCACATATAGTAAATTTAGAAAAATTTTATTTTTTAAACGCAATTTTAAAAATATAAATTATGAAAATAGTAGTTTTGAAAAAAAAAAACATACCTTGTGAAAGTAAACATTTTCAAAGTACTAGGAAATAATAATTTAAAACACATGGAAACATGTTGTAACACGAAATTCCGCCACCAAACTAATACAGTTAATCGAACAGTCAACTGTTATCTAAAGTTAATTGCGTTTGAATAAACAAAAAGAAAGTTTTGCAAATGTTTCCTGATATTTAAAAGGCAAATATCTGCTATAAGGGGGCGTGGCCAGCCAGATGATGATTTTTTTAAAGTTTTTTAGCATACTTCTAATTGAAAATAGGGCATATTTGTTATATCCCTAGAAAGGTAATGAAATACAGATCTCAGAAATATCAAAAACTCAAAATCGATCATTTCACGATTTATACCCTACTGACTGCAGTTAAACTCCAATATAAAGAATAACCCCGATTTAACGAAAAAATGTTTGTTCCCGATGAATTCTTTAAATAGGGGTCCGACTGTAAATGCTTGATGTATTTTTCTGGGATCGTTGTGCCACAGAATCACTTGCGAATCAAGAATACGAAGTTTAACTCTTAATTTTAAAACATATGCGATATGTTTTAAAACATATGCCCTCAACCAAATTAGTATTGTTTATATTTTTATTTGTTTATTTTAATTTGAAATGTACTTGGGAAATTTAAAACTGAACACCAAGACATCGCCAGAAAGCGGACAAAATTCCGTTAACAAACAGAAACAGAGCAACGAACAAAAAAAGTGATATTTATATTTAATAATAAGCGAGAACATTGTCACACAATTCGGTAGTTTCTGGAACCATCACAGACGCCAATACATGAAAGAACACAACTATAAACGCAGAGTCAATTAGAGTACGTATAGCGTCATGAGGAAGATCTCACCCCATTCCCTACCAACCGTTTGACGCAGCTTATTTTCGGAACGCAGAAGGGGCATGGCATGCAAGAGAATTCCTATCACATCCCAGACGAGACCTATTGTTAAGAGATCAGGAAAGAATGGTGGCAAGGGATTCCGATATGAATATCAAGCATGGCAAAAGGAAGCGTTTTGGACATTTCGATGCAGGATAATGAAATTATTCAAAAGCGTGCGTTGTTTGTAACGTGATAAAAGCTTTATGTGGGTACAAAAAGGCTAACACTTGTGAGTATGTTTTACCTATAAAAATAAAAGTGGAACAGACTGTGAGAGAATGGTCGCATAAATTGTTTCAATTTTAACATGAAATCTCATTTTGAAAGTTCTTGTTGTTGTTACTAATACCATCATATCAGCATATGCCAGATTGCGGCCTGCGAAATTCATCATGGCAACGGGCTAGATTTTACGCCAGTCATTAGCCCTAGTCTTGAGCACCTTGCCAATTACAGTACATTTTGGCTCGTTTCCACACCAATTTTGAGAGAGGGCACCTAGGGAGTGGTCAGGGGTTTCCACCTCCTTCCAATAAATTCACGAGAGGACTTGCGACTAAACGGCTGTTTAGAGTACCCCCATGCCATGAAGGCACTATACATTTACAAACATCAATGTCTTCCGCGGGATTCGGACATGAAAACTGTACAACGCTTTAAGACACGAAATATTTTTATTTTTACATATAAAATTTTTCTAGTTATTAACACTATATAGTCTCCGTGACATTGGAAGAAATAATAAAAAAAATGCTGCCTCCCCCTGGAGCGCAGACGATACCTGCACGAATATGCGGGGGAGGGCTTTTCCCGTAAAACCATCACCTGTGAAATTTTACGTGTTATTCATTTTTTTTTCTAGTAGAAGAAACAAACTTAATTCAACCGAAATTGTTACAAATCAGTATATTATTGATGTATATTTAATTCTTTTATTGACTCGTTATTCATTTACTGTGAAAACCTATATAAAGAACTTACGTGCCTTCTACCCTGTGAACCAGCTAGAGGTGTGAAAGGAACTTAATGATCTTACGACATAATAAATTTCAATTATTTTATTTATCACTATATTCAACTCAGACGCAAACAACACTTGAACGAGATATATTTAATTAGTAGCAGAATGGGAGTGAGACGAGTTTGCGTGGTGGAGAATATATCCAATCATGCAGCTCTACCTTTAAGATAACTTTATACAGAGCTTAGGTATTTAATGACCTCACTATTAGTTTAACTTTATAAACATTGACTTGATTTAAGATCACAGTACCTGAATTCTTGCAGTCTTCTATTTCTTACACGTTGAATTTAACACCTCTCGCAAGTTAATCGAATCACTTTCTTAATATTCCCACTTCTGGCTTCTTACACTGTTTACGTATACGTTTCACAGCCCATTTACTTCACTTCTCATCTATTCTCAATTCACTAACTCCCACACTCGCGAATAAATAATATGTATATTAAACTTAATTTGCATATAACGCCCATCGGAGAAAGTTGGTTGAAAATGCGGGCCAAAAGAATTCCCCAGAGGTTAAAAGAAGGTCACGTATAAATCCGTCACACCTTGAAAGAATGCTTTTATTTTCGACAAGCTTAAATACCTTACATTTTTCACAAAGTGTTTTCAAGCTGCTGCTGCAGTTTCCAAATATGCACTTTCAAGCTTAGAAATGTCATCAACACATCGAAAATGGCTATACATGTTATACCTTTTATCCTGGATTAGCCTTTTATAGTAGGCGTATTATCATACTTCGCTCCTTTAGCGGGGGAATTACAACACGATCTACATTCAACATCAGTTAAAATACTTTTGTTAGTAGGTGGAGATGCTATTGTGCTTCAGTGATCTCTAACTTAATTTTTAAGAGGTCCATTTTGTTTTTTAAGGAATATTATTTGATATTGTACCTTGTTTGTACTGAAACCAAGAAGTTGCTAGACTAAAACAATGAAATGAAGGGTTCAACAAACTTTGATGACAAAGGATGATCCCCAAAATTGTCTTTCCTTTGCAAATATTTTCTTCGGCGCTCTCCTTTGAACATGATTCTCCTTCCAGTATAAGTTGTTCATATGTTTTGTGTTCCCAGTATTGTCATCATCCGAGAGGTCACTAAGTTCTGATCTAAGTTCGATCTTATTTATTTATGAATTGCAAAATTTCTTCCTGTGTCATAATTCTCATTTTAGTCACCTGAAAACTGTTTTTGGTTATATAAAAATTAGTATGAAAAATAACAAAATGCATCAGAAAATTTTATAATTTAAAAAAAAATTAATATTTAAACCACGCCATACTAACTCCCACCGGAAAACCCGAATTTTTCTTTGAGGGGAGGGGGAAGAGATATGGATGCAGATATCAGTGTAAAGGATGAAAATGCCACACCCCTCATTAAATGCGTGAATGAAAAAATTAATTGCAAAAAATAGGCAGAGAATGAAAAAAAAGGACTCATCCATGGGCAACCCAAGAAAATATGGTATTAATTGCATAACAATATATTTCGATTTAATTTAGGATTTCAACAAAATTATTGAAACAAAAAAAGAAAACTCCCATTGAAAATACTTACCTTTACAGCAGCAGTGACTCACGTAATGCCCAAATCGCACGGATAACAAAATCCTGAGTCCCACAAGCAACATTAATAGAGTATATTTAATATTTTTACTATTTACACCTACTTAAACATTTAGACAAAAATGTGTTTCTAAGATATTAGAAGTATTTTGATAATTATCCTTTTAAGTCAGATAAAATGTGAAGTGTTTTTGTGATATTTGTAAACAAAACTAGACTTTCCACCTGAAATTAAAACATGAATTATGGCCAGCGTCTATTGATAAAAATGGATACCTTACACTTTCAACACTCGGCTTTAGATTTCAAGACTTTCTCATATTTTGCTGTCATGATTGTTATGCACATTCTCGTGCATGTTTTATTTTTGATTAATATTATGTTAACAAATGTACATATGTAATTTCGTTAAAACACATGTTCGATACCTCTAACAGAAAATCAATAAGAATAAGAAAATATTTTACTTTACAAATTATCAAGATAAGTATTAAATTCTGTATATGACAAGCCTATGCGAATCACACTAATACGTTTTAAATCTGCTCTTAATTTAGTATTGTGAGTTTATTTATCAAGTACATTGTGCAGTACTGATACATTTATAAGTACATTTTATGAGTGTAATGTGTATTTTATTTGTATAACGTCTGAAAGTATATTTGTTTTGCTTCCTTTCAGTGTAACTTTGTAATTTTTTAAATCCTTATTTTTGACTTTTCGAAATGCTCGCGCCTTTCTCGTAGGGTTATCACGCCCCACAGTTTGAGAAGTACTGCTTTACTTTCACAAGTAAAATTTAATTCTGTTTTACCGTCATAAAATATTGATTATTCTTTAAATGCATTTGTTTCTGCAGAACTAAAATAAACATTCAGAACATGCAACGAGTAACAAACATTCTCATTTGTATAATTAGAATCTTCTCCAAGTAATTTCAGAGTATCTTTTCTTTAAAAAAAATATAATTCTTACGCGCTGCAAAAAAGCCATAGAAATTTTCTTTTAAACAGGAATCTGTTACTATTTCTTATTAATTCCAGTGGATTCTTGAACACAGAAGAAAAACGTTTATTTTTCAATTTTTCTTTCTTTCTTTCTTTCTATTTTTTTTTTTTTTTTTTTGCTTAATACTTGACAGTAAAAACTCCTTTCTTTAGGTAATGTAATTTGTCCAAAACAATTAGCTTAGCTCTTTCGATTAAGAACCTTATAACAATTGCTTCAAATGCATCCCGGGATATGGCCATACAAAATGAGTTATTGATTTAGTACTGGTGCCTCAGAAATTTTTAATTTTTTTAAACGAAATTTCTAAAATGCAATGAATTTCATTCGTTGAATGTTTTTACTTTTTTTTAGATAATTAGTTCCGTCTATTTTTACATAATTCAAGGTAAACCAACGAAATACAATGCATTAATGAGAAAAATACTTTTACATTTCACATAAATGCTTGGGAAGCTTGATGTATTATTTATATTGTTACGTTGATCGGGGTTCGAGAATTTTATGAAAATCAGTCACAAAGAACAAAGAGTTGTCGTGAAAACAATCCTTGAAATGCAGGATTCAGCAGTAAAATTTGCAGAAAAAATAACTCAGAATGTATTCACACCTTCCACAGTGGTCAGACACAACTATCCATGTTTAAAATACAAGTAATTCACAATCACCCCCCACTCGTCTTACTCAACAGCCAAGGTAATCACTTCTTTATTGTCAAGGCAAGACTACTAATCACCAATCACAACCTTACTACTCAGTTCCGGTGTCCGTCTCCTTATTTATAGTCTTCATGGATCTTTCGAGAAAGATCCGCTTTCGTCGTTGATCACGAAATTAGTGGATCACTCCACTAATTTCGGAAATTCTCACTCTATTGATTTTTCTGTATATTAGTGAATTACTCCACTAATTTCCAAAAGAATCCATAGGGTCCCTAACACGCAAAAAATAGTTGCCAACATGATCAACAAGTCACCAATTATCACCAAGTAACCAACTTCGATGCCAAAAATGATGCCAACACTTTACTGTATTGCCAAAATTTCCCGAAGTTCGCATTGAATCGTCCTTTTAACGTAAGGGACAGCGTTGTTTTCAAATATATATTACAGTTTTAACTTAAAATAAATATAACATAGAGTAATATAAATGCATTACACAACCAAATACAAATTATTTACTCTATTTTACTCAAAATTCGTAACAATATGTTAATTTTAATTCACTTTGGATTTCCCAAATAACTTACAAATGTACTTTTAAGATAAAGCGAAGAATATATATATACAAGGGGTGATCAAATGAAAAGGTACGAAACGACACGGTGGGTACAAATATAGACTTTATTCAAAATATACACCATCATAAGCCTGAGCACAACGATCCACTGATGAACAAGCCGCAGGATTCCTTGTTCCAGAATTCCTGTGTCTGTGACGAGACCAGTCCTTCACAGTGTCCTTGAGTACGTCGTCCGAGTTGAAGCGCTTTCCTTCAGGTGTTTCTTCAGTGGACCAACACATGGAAATCGCAGGGTGACATGTCCGGACTGTAGGACGGATGGTCCAACGTCTCCACTGGAACTTGTCCAGTTCCATTTGTGTGACTCTGAGACGTGTGGACGCGCGTTATCATGGAGCAGAGCCACACCCTCCGTGAGCAGCCCGGTCTTTTGTTCTTGATGGACCTGCGTAGGTGTCGGAGTGTCTCACAGTACACATCGGAGTTAATGTTTTTTCTGTACTCGAGTAATTCTGTGCTCGCATCATTTGGACGCCGCTTTTTATAAGAGCCTTTGCTCTCTCCTGCGCATGTGGGCACCCGCGTATGATCCGATCCAGTCAGAGTCTCAATGGCATCCCGAAATGTCTCGCTACATTCTCCCTTGGCGGAATATACAAATATTTAACTGTTTCATTTTTATGTCGTTTCGTACCTTTTCATTTGATCACCCCTTGTATATATATTCAGATAAATAAGCAACTTAGAAATGTCAGTATAAAATTTCTATTGAAAATTCATAAAAAACTATTTTAAAAATTATCCCTTCTTATGCAATATTTTTGAAATCAGTATTCTCTGAATCTTTAGCCAATTTATGCACTACTGCAACAAAATTGCATCACCGTAAAGAAAGCATCCAAATCGCGCGCAATTTTTGCTGCATATTTACCTTAATAGTTTAATGAAAAGATTAGAGCTACTTTGCAGACACATATCATGGATGTCTAAAGAACAACCAAGTGTTTTAAAAAGATTACAAAATTAATTTTAAATAAATTTCCTTACACATTAGTTATTCTTTCACAATGCAGTCATTTGACTGCTTTTTGGCAGTATAGATACATAACAAATTTCAGTCTTTCTAGTGTCACAAAAAAAATAACTTCAATGGTAACAATTATCTTTTCCAAAAAAAATTTTAATTTATTTGAAAATGTTTCTGAAAGAATACTTTCTGAAAAAAGGGGTTTGTTTGAAATTTCATTTTTAACAAGAAAAGAAATATACAAATATATATATATATATATATATTTGGTATCCAAAAGTAAAAGAAGTACTAGGCTTTTATTTTATTTGCTGAGAACTCCAGATATTTTTTTACATTTACATATACCCGGACAATTGTCATGCAAGAAAAAATGCAGGAAATAAACTCGGTTTTGATTCTATAACTTGAAACAAGACTCCTTTCCCAGATGCATTTATGTTTGCGCATTTTAAAGTACGCAATCTGTGAGAATACATATTACTTTTTTTTTGTTCTTTTATTGTTATTTCTTTTTCAACTTATGCAAGAAAAGCATAAAAATATGACTTTATAGTAAGTTTTTACTTTTCCTTTTTTTATAGTAGTTCGTTCAAAATTGAGAAGGAATGTGTGTATAAAATAAATTCCACTCGAAAAATGCTAAGATACTTCCTCTTTCTTATTATTTTTTTCTGGAAGTCAGTTAATCCGGTTTTTTATTTTTCAGGCTCCGATTATGTATATAGTTTAAATAAAAAGGACACATTATGAAACACGGTTTGAAACTAATATACATTATTTCAAAGTAAATATCAAAACATTATATTTTATGAAATGCGTGATTTTTCCGATTGATTCAAATAATTTTCATAACATCCCAAAAATAATAGTATATATAAACTTAGTATGAAACTCTGATTAAGGACTATTATTATTAAATCTGTACATTCTTTGACTTTAAATTGTTAATTTTTCAAGATATGAATTTATTAAATTATTTTTGTTACTAATATCTAACATTAATTTTCAAAAAATTATCTTCATTGAGTATTCTTTAAAATCTATTTGCAAGCAGGTTATAGGTACTTTGCGTAATCATCATTGTCAGAGCTCTCTTTTAACATTTTAACGATGTTATACTTTTTACATAAAAGTAAAATTTAGATCGATTGTAATTCCAATGAGTGTCATTCCTGATAGAAAGTTTATCTCGAAAAGTCATTTGAATATGTGCTTCAAAATTACTTAATATGTAACAAAGAACAAAATAAAAATAATATATACTTATAATGATATATATATACATACATATACACACATATATATATACACATACATGTGGGACGGCGTCTAGGGGAAGGTTCGATTTTAATGTTAAAATAAGCACGCAGAGTTAAAATAACCTAATTTATTAATAACACAACTAAAACATTTACTATTTACAAGGGATTTTAAATAATTCGAGATAGCACCATACTAATTCCGAAAACACGTACTCTTTCTCAAAACAACGGAGAGACCGATTTCCTCTGACCTGCCTTCGTTCAAGCTTTGGTGCAACTCTCAGTTTTTCTTTTCTGCCCCTTTATAAATACATGACCTCATCGTATCGCGCAGCTAAACTCACGTGGTTTCGATTAGTGGTGCCATCTCTTACAATAAAAATCAAAAGAAGTAAAAGAAAACTTGCACTCCTTTCCTACATACATCTGTCGGGTTTCAAGTCAACACCAAGCTTTTTTTAAAATCGGTGTTATTCAACGAGCAATCTATACGTCTGTCGATGAGAGAAAACGGATGCCGAGTGAAGACTAAGTGAACTTACCACTTACGTCCAGATGTGAGGTCCTTATTAGTCCACTTACGTCCTTATTAGAGTGAGGAGTTATACTTGAAAGTTAAGCATGACATATGAGGCTATAAAAATAATGATCTGGGAATAGAAGTGCTCTGTTTGGATCATTTTTTCGGGGAAATAATGGGATGCTTATTTTAAGACATGAAGATGTAATGAAAAATAAAAGTTAAGTGTAATATGGGGAATTTAATTATTTAATTTCAGATTTAATTTAATTATCCTTATATATATATATGATGAAAAGTTTTTTTTGAAATTTTAAATTTTTGAGAATTTGAATATTTTCAGTTTAGTTTACCAAGTTGCAATAAGGGGAAGTTTGGCGCCATCAAACTAGTTTAACCCCACTTATCGGTCCTAAGTCCGAGGTTGCACTTGGATATTTTATAAATTTTATCTTATACAATTTAATTTCGCTTGAAAACGTTGATCTTCATTATATTTATTCGCTATTGATATTTTGAAATGGGATGTCGTACTCTAGGATTCATATGATTTCGAATATTTGCTTAATTATATTTGTGATGTATTTTATATATATATATTTAAATATATATATATAAATAATTAGGTCATCATATATAATATATAATCATATAAATAATTAGGTCATCATATATATATATATATATATATATATATATATATATGATCTTAAGATTCTTGGGATTTATCAGTCTTCTTTTTAATTATTTACTGCTATATATAAATATATATATATATATTTGTATTATTTTATGTTATTTGTGTGCTCTTTTCATGTTCAAAAAGTATTTTTATACTTAATGTGTATTCTTTTTATGTTGATATGGTTTTTGGAGTTCTTATTTTGAAATTAGTATATTAATGTTTATATATTACTATGGAAATGATTTCATTTTAGCTTCTAGGATTGTATTGATAAGTGTTAATCTGTTATTGATTAATTATACATTTACAATAATGGTTGTAAATATGTAAAAAATATGTTATGTATATACTTATTATTTCATATGTAAATAATTTCTATGATATGTGTATACTTAGTTATATTAATCCAAGTAATATTTGATATATAATCCAGTTTTCCATTTCAATTTTATTTTTCAATTTTTATATTTCAATTTGATTATATATGTTAAAATATTTTTTGTAGCTCCTCTTAGTTTTATAAATTATAATTATTAATTTATGTAAACATATGGAAATGCATTATTTGGTATATTTTTGATATTCAATTAAATCTATAGTGAATGTTTGCTATAGATATTAAGGTCTATTTTCTAGATACTTAAAAAAATTCTTTACAATTATGAATAAATTTAAATTCCAAAATTTCGAGACTGGCAACTAGGCTTAGTAATATTACTTGGTCTTTGCTCGGTGGTACATTATAATGGTATATGTAGCATCGATAGAAAGTAACCATTAAAACTGTTGTATTGCTATATTAGTAGGCTACTCAGTTAGTTTATAAGTTTTTGTTAGCAATTGGTATTCTCATACACGTTTGTTATTTACATCTGTTAGGCTAGTTTTTTTAACAAATTGATTAAATTAGTGAAGATGAATTCAGTAAATCATGACAAGATATTGAAAATGTAGTTGATTGTAGAGATTCTACTAGACGATATTATACCAGAGTATTCTGGAATAAGGATTACTTAAAGAATGCTAAAAAAGATATTATGCTATGTAACAATATTTCTATCAACTCTAATGACATTAAAAGCAGTAAATATTTTTCTAGTAAACATCAAAATAGTAAATTCTGCAATAAAAAAATTCACTTTTACAAAAGATGTGGGGACAATAGATGTAAAACTTGTAAAATGATAAATAATGATCAAATCAAAGATAATTCTAAATTTACCTTCTGCAAGACTGTACCTTCTGCAACTGTATTTACTCATTGACATGTAAACTATGTCATTTTAAATATTTTGGACAGACTAGTAATAAAATTAATATTAGAATTAATCAACATAGATTAGATACTAAATACTTTAATAGTATAAAAAATTCAAATAAAATAGAAATTAGACACTTCCATACACATGGTTTTGAAAATGTTGTGCTCAATATTATTGAAGTAGTCCCTAATGTTAAAGATAGACTATGGTGGGAAAATTTCTACATTAAGTATTATAATACAATTTATCCTTATGGACTAAATGTATTACATCTAGGAAAAAATATTCTTAATGATATTAAACAAAATTCTCAAGATTATTATTAGAGTAAAGAAATCAAAAAGACTCATAAAAGAAAAACTAGAGGTAATAGGACTAAAAGGTTAAGCAGAGACGAAAATGTTATTTCAAAAGGTATTAGCGATATATGTAATAGTTTCGAGAACAATTTTAATATAAAGCACATTAAATCTTTCATGTTTGGATTAAGTAAGACAGAAATATGTATTACGGATAATATACTAAATTCAGATAAATTTATAGATAGTCATGCTTTACATATCATAAGAGACATTCTCAAATTTCTGAAGCATAAACATAAAATAAATGTCAATGTAAATAAAAAATATCAAACAGAATATTGTACATTATTAGATATGAATAAATCTTTTGATAATATTAATTTTTCTAGCATTTTAAAAAACACATGTCAACTTTCCCAATTCAAAATATCACTATTAAAAATGCTTTTAAATATAATAAAAAAATAGGTAGATCAATTTTTAACTATAATGCACCTATCAAGCAAGAAAATTTAATATGTTATTGTAAT
Organism: Trichonephila clavata; assembly: GCA_019973975.1. Taxonomy (NCBI): domain Eukaryota; kingdom Metazoa; phylum Arthropoda; class Arachnida; order Araneae; family Nephilidae; genus Trichonephila; species Trichonephila clavata. The sequence goes on from BMAO01005023.1 coordinate 54,780, forward strand.
GAATTTAAAGAATTCAAAGATAATTATCACCAGCATGTTATTACTGGTGATCTCAATATTGTAAAAGACAATAATCTTAGAAATATAATGAATGAAGGTACTGGTTTAGACTTATGATTTCCAATAATAATAAAATTATCAAAAATCAGTTATATAATGATATTGAGCAATTTATTTACAAAATTGCTATTAAATATAGTATGCCTATAGAGGCATTTACAGAGTTTAAATGTAACATTACACAACAGATTAATAAATATAACTTTAGTACAGATAAGAACATCTTTTTTAATGATATTAAAAACCAGATTAAAAAATTACAAAATAAATTTATTATAGTTTATATTGATAAAGTGCCTGGAAATTTTGCCTTCATTTGTAAGTACTATTATAGTTTAATGCTCAACAAACATTTTGAAAATAATACAGCTTTTATTAGGTCATCAATTTCTGATGGAGAAATAAATAATCGAATTTTGGCTTTTCATAAACAATTAAAAATACAAATTAATAATAATTTTAAATTTCCACATGTATTTCTTACTCCTAAATTTCATAAAAATCCAGTAAAGTTTAGAACAGTTACTAATGGTTTTAATACATATATCAGCAAATCAGGCAAAATTCTACATGAAATGTTACAAGATACAATAAATAATCTAAAAACTTCAGCCATTCTTAAAAATAGTACAGAACTTATTGCACAAATTAAAGATAAAAAGATATTTTCAGTATTTAGTTTAGATTTTGAAGATCTTTTTAACTCAATTAATATTGATGATATGATAAAAACACTAGTAAAATTACATAAAGATAATTTGTTTAAAAATGTCAAATATTATAGATTTGGTTCTCTACTTAGGTTAGTTCTAATTGAGAATTATGTTTATCATAATAGTAATTATTATCAACAGATGAAGGGTCTACCACAAGGTGGCCCAGCTAGCAACTGTCTTGCCAATTTATATTTACAATATTTTGAAAATAGCTTCAGAGACAACTTAGAATTTTACTTTTTTCGTTATATAGATGATATAATCATTTATGGTAAGCAAGACAACTTTATACCTAATATTAATTTTTATCCACAATATCTTAATTTAATAAAGACAAATAGTAACAGTTACGAAGCAAATTTTCTTGATATAGAAGTTAAATTAAAAGATTATAAAATAGTTACTAATATTTATGATAAACGAGAAGACTTTAATTTCAATATTATAAAAGTACCGCATTGGGAGAGTAATGTGCATGTATCTATATTCAGAAATATTGTTCTTAATTACACACTACGCAATAAATTTCTAGTTTCTAATAAATCAGAAAAAATAAAAAAATTATAAACATTTTACTAAATACTGTTTAATTCAAAACTACCCTATTAATTTTATTAATAGATATTTAAATAATGAATTTCTAAATAGTAAGGATTAAATTTCCATAGTTTTAAAAGGTTTATATTATAGATTTATTATTCTTCCTAGATAGTTTTAAATACCCCCAGTTTCTAGTTTTAGATAAAATTACTTTTTTAGAATTTATTATAACTTTTAAACCATATTAAGAGTCTCTAAGATAATGGTAGTATGTTTACATTTCTTATTTTATTATTTCTATTCTTTTCATACTTTTGCTAAGTGCTATTTTTCAGCCTATGCTTTGTTTTGAAATTGTATTTGGGTCCAGAATCTGGCAATAACTTGTTTATTGTACTCAGATTTAGTGCGGGCTCTGAATTTCAGTATGCAATTTTTGGGTAAGTTACTTTTTCCATATAATGGATTTAGATTTCCTATCCATTATTTCCAATTGGTATTTGCTCGGTATTATTAACAGAAAAAAGGGGAAGTTGGCTGGCCAAAAAACATGTTCAACCTCACTTTTATACAGAAAGATTTTTTTAAAGAAAATTTTATGTTTACAAGCTGTCCTAAGTCAGCAATGTTGATAATGCTGAAGCATCCATTCTTTTATATTTTACTCTGTTATTTCAATTTTTCAGATTTCCTTCTAAATTCTGTTTTGTTATCTAGCAATTGATATTCTTTTAAGTATTAATCATGTTGATTCATCTCTCTTGTAGAGAAATTTTGATTATATATCTATATATATACGAGGGTAAGTTGAAAAATAAGTTTCCCCTGTCGACTGTGGTCAGAGTTGTGTATGAAAGTCAAGAAATAGAATGAGACATTAAAGATATGACATACCTTTATTTTATTATTCTCGTACGAGTACGTTGAGAGATTTGTCATATCGCTTGATAAGCTTCAAAAAGTCCTCCAAGAAAAAATCAGGGCTTTGCATATGGAAGAAGCGTTGAACGGCTATGGACGAAAGGCGACACAGCAGGAAAACGCGCAAGTCACCGACACACCATTGAGTAGAGGTCGCTGCAAATCAAGCAGATGGCGCTGTTCCAGTGCCTGCGCAATGCGGAGACCAGCCTCTCATTTGAGCCCCGGTAGGTATGGAGAGAAGGTGCGTTTTGAATTCGTGGTCAAAAGAGGAAGTGAGAGCGATTATCCGCTATGAATGGGCACGTGGAGTATCAGGAACAGAAATTCATAACCTCCTCGTGGAAGTCTATGGACTAGGTGTAATGTCGAAGCAAATGGTGCGGAGATGATGTCGCACATTCAGTGATGGACGTCAGCAAGTGGAGGACATATCGAGAGCTGGACGAACGCGCACGGCCACTACAGATGCAAATGTCGGGAAGGTGGATGACATGATTAGAGCGAACCGTCGTATCACCATCGATGAAGTAGCGGAAGAACTTGGAATCTCACATGAGCGAGCTCAAAACATCATCCACGACATTCTTCGATACAGAAAAGTGTCAGGACGATGACAATTGACCTCGACACACCAGGAACAACGCATGGTGGCCAACCTGGAACATCTCGTGCGTTACCATGAAGATGGCAATGACTTTCTGTTTCGGATTGTGACGGGGGATGAAACGTGGGTCCACCATTTCACGCCAGAATCGAAGGCCGCATCTATGGAGTGGAAACATCCGTCATCACCTGTCCGAAAGAAGTTCAAGACAACTCCCTCTGCAGGTAAAGTGCTCCTCGCAGTTTTCTGGGACGCCCAAGGAGTTTTGTTGCTGGACTTTTTGGACGTTGGAACCATCAATGCTACGCACTACTGTGACACCCTGTCGAAATTGAAAGAGGCGATTAGGAAAAAGCGGCCTGGCCTTCTCACATCTGGCGTTCTGCTGTTGGATGACAATGCTAGACCACATTCGGCGACGGCAACGCAAAATCATATTGCAACTCTTGGTTGGGAGCGCCTACACCATCCGCCATACAGTCCTGATCTCGCACCAAGCGAATTCCATCTGTTTCAGTCTTTGAAGAAAAATCTCGGGAAGGCGCTTTGGAAGCAATACTGAAGTGAAACAAGCCGCTCAACGCTTCTTCCATATGCAAAGCCCTGATTTTTTCCTGGAGGGCTTTTTGAAGCTTATTAAGCGATATGACAAATGTCTCAATGTACTTGGTACCTATGTGGAAAAATAAAGGTATGTCATATCTTTAATGTCTCATTCTATTTTTTGACTTTCATACACATCTCTGACCACAGTCGACAGGGGAAATTTATTTTTCAACTTACCCTCGTATATATATATATATATATATATATATATATATATATATATATATACATATATGATGACCTAATTATTTTTGGTAAAATAATAATTTTAACCCTATTATTAATTTTATCCGGAATATTTAAAGCTAATTAAACTTAATAGTTATCCAGTTAAAACTAATTACTTGGATGTATCATTGTGTATTAAGGACTATAAATTACATAGCAATATTTATGATAAAAGAGATGATTTTAATTTTAACATTATTAAAGTGCCTTACTGGAATTCCAACACTATATCAATTTATAGAAATATTATTTTCAATTATATTTATCGTAATAACGCATTAGTTAGTGATAAATTTAATATATATTTAAATCTTAATAACTTTATTAAACATTGTATGGAGCACGGATACCCTTCAAAATTTATAAAAAGTTACCTAACAGTTAAATAAAAATATGTTATTAGTTGTACAGTTTATCGATAGATGGCGCCTCAAGCTACGTAAATTAACAATATTTTATATTTTCTTAAAAATTAATTGTATATGTCTGCGTGGTGTACTTTTATTTTCTATAAATTTTAAAATAAAATATAGAGTTTTTAAATGTGTATATATAGTATTAATGCTATTTTATCAAAACTTAATAATTTTATGCGATACTGTTATTGTCTATAGCCGGGGAATATGAGAAACGTGGTATGTCTTTATCTAATAGTTTAACTTTGATTTTAAATATTTTAGTACTTATTATAGGCGTTATTATTATATTATCGTTTTACATTAATAGATTATGGTTTTATCTATAATGATAGTTATACTTCTCTAGAAAATTTCTTGCTTTCCCTATGGCCCAGAGTATTGACAAATTCAGGTGAAGGCTGGCTGGCCAAAAACATTGTTTAAACCTGCTTTCTGGTTCCTAAGGCTAGGAGTTTGCTCTAGTATTCCTGTAGAAAATTCTATTCTATCATGACTATAGTTATCTCAGGTATATAACTATTTTTTGTATACTTTTGTAACATATATATATTATATATATATATATATATATACGGAAGAAATTATTTAAAATATAGAACATAACAGGAAATAAATTTAATATATATATATATATATATATATACCATAAAGAAGTAACGCACCAGATCCACTATAGTCATAATGTGACATCTAAATGGCTACGAAAAACGATAAATTGGGCAAAGATCGTATCGAACTGATATTGCACTGAAGATACATAAATGCAAAAAAGTGTTCACGGCTCAAAGTTGAAACACTTACCCCAAGAAGAACAGGTAGTTTGATCCTGTTAACTTATCATTAACAGCTACTGGACGCGATGTGGTGTTTCTCTATGATATCAATGCAACTAAGAAAGTGATAAGAATGTTACTAAAATTTGGCTCAAAAAATTATAAATATTTTTCACTCTACCCCATTTATTAAAAAACTCTAGTTTTCTAACGCAGTGAATTTGCTTCCCCTAGATAGAAATTTACAATTAGATATTATTGAACTATTTCTTTTTTAAAGGTGTTATTTTTAAGAGAATTATGTTCTTAAGCGTTTACCAGTCAAAATGCTTCGATTTAACTTCCGTAATCTCAAAGAAGCTAGCATTTGACTTAAGCGAATACGTTACATTTGTTACAAAAAGCATAGATAGTTTATTTTCAAAAACTATTTATAACAGTGAGGATTAAGAATTGTTTAAAATTTTCTTATTGAAAAAGGATTTTAAATAAAGAACCAATAACTGTTCCGCACAGATATGAGAGAGATTATGTAAGAAACACACAAAGCCTTTTATTAACAAAGGTTCGTTTAATTTTGAATTGCTTTAGGTTTCATTTAAAGAAATAATAAGCACATAAACTTAAAAATAATTAATAAGAATTCCTCAAAACGAATATATTTATTATCAACTCATGTTTTTTACTGATGCGCAGAAAAATGCATGAATAGGCCGAAACAAAAAATTTGAAAACCATGTAAAAACACGTACATTTATTTGCACGCATACCTTTATATGAATAATGAAACTGGGTTTAAATTTTCAAAGCCAACATTTTTTAAAATTATATGCTTCTTTCTCCAAGAAACAACTAAACCTCCAATGCCCAAGGTCCCATTTTCAAAATCAACTTAAACTAAATAAAAAGGGAAACACGTAAGAAACAAGGAATAGAGCATTCGGTAAGGATACATCCTGGAAAATTATGTCACCGTAGTCAGCACGTTTGCTCCTACTGAAAATGAAAGACTTGAACATCGCAATAAATTTTTTCCAAGATTTCTGTATCCTCAATAAAGGAAGTACTATTTTTCTTTTTAACAGAGATTAACGGTTAAATGAGCATCCAAAAGACCACTCTTGAGTTCTGAAAAATTCCCTCATGTCTAATAATTCCCTATGCACACTTTTAAAGACAGAACTTTGTAGGGTTAACACTATTTCTACGACATTGTATTTCCAGAATTTATATTTATTAAAATTATTGAACTTGAAAAAATATTAAGTAATTTTGAATTAATTTTCCCTCTGTATATTTTTAAATTTTAATACTTCAATTGTTTTTTAATTTCTTATTTTTAATTGAAAATTAATTTATTAAATTTTCAATCAAATTTATTAATGTATTAAATTTTTAATCAAATTTATTAATTTATCAAATATTTTATTTATTTTTATGATAATTATACGCATTATTATAATGATTTTTACCCCGCAGCCAAGCGTTTCTGAGAGTGCATGCGTGCGTGTGATATAACCCAGATTAAATGAAAGAACTATACTTATAAGAGTTGAGATCTTCTCTCAACCCCGCCTAGAAGTGTGGGAGGAAAGGCAGGATGACTAACCTTGTTATTTAACCAATTTATTTATTGAACACCCCAATTATCAACAGACACAATTCTAATAATTCAAACAAGAAGAGTTGTTCCTAATCTGAGCGATAGGAGATTAAAAAACGAGAGGCCCGAATTATGATAAGACTTCTTAAATATCGATCCTCCTTTTTTAGGATTAATCCACTGCTCTAAATATCTGAGTTATAATTTAACTATGGTGACCAATCGTCACTTAAATACCTTCAACTACCTAATCTCTGAGACGCGCTATAAAATATAATAATACCTGATCGGTAGCAATCTCTCCTTCTAGTCAGATTCTCTATGTACCCAATATTAATAGCTTGAAAACCTAGACAACATATATCCGACCTAATCTGCATAATCACGGTTGCTTCTTCAGAGGGTTCTTTGCGAATAAATTCGAATTGATAGACCAAAGTTTTCCCATGAGGATTAAAAGTAGGACGTGGAAAGATCCGTCACAACCCGTCACATATTAATATAAATTATATTCCTTAAAATGATAATTTGATAAAGATAATTGCTGATACTTTGTATATAAACATAAACATTATTTTTCTAATAAAAAATTTAGTTTACATTTATAAATGCTTTACTTTCAAATTTACTTAGGATAGAAGTCTTTATGAAATTTTTACGCTCTCTGAATCTTATCTGAAAATTTACTTAAAGTAAAAGTAATATATTAATGTTTCCAACATTATTTTTACTGTAATTTTTACCATTATCACTAAAAGAAATTTAAAAAAAGATTTCAATACTTAAACTTATCTGAGATATTAAAATAAACAGATTTTATAATACTTAAACGTATCGGAGAGTTTATAAAACCGATTATGATATTCAATGCTTTTTTTCGTCAAATACACTCATGGACAAAAAAAAATTAGCGCACCAAGAAGGAGTCGTCAAAATGAAATGAAATTTTACATACGTAATGACTACTTTGATATAAGTAATTGATTAGAAAATCAAAGGGAAAGGTTCATTTATTTCAGAGAAAAAGGCAAAAGAATGGAGGATTTAATACCCTGTTGGACCCCCTCTAGCGCGAATGCACGATGCGATATGATCGGGAATTGAGGCATACAAGTTCTGTATCATGTCTTGAGACATTTCGTTCCATATTTACTGTAACCTTGCCTATAGTTCGTTCAAACTCGTGGGATGCCCAACTCGCCGTCCCAAATGATCCCAGACATGCTCGATTGGAGACAAATCTGGGGATCGGGCAGTCCAAGGAAGGGTAGTAACAGCGCGGATACAGTCTTGTGATACCCTTGAAATGTGAGATCGTGCATTGTCTTGTTGAAGAATGGCTCCTGGGAGTCACTGCATGAGTGGCAACACATATGGCTCCAGGATGTCATGGACATACCACTGGGCTGTCATGGTGCCACGAATCAATTCTAGGGATGACCGTGTATTGTAGGCTACGTCACCCCATACCATCACACCAGCTGTGAGAGCGGTGTGTCGCTGTAAAGCAGACAGGATTGAGGCATTCACCATGGGGTCTCCACACACGAATACAATCGCCATCACTGTTGAGATCGAATCTGGAGTCATCGCAAAAGATGACCTGGTTCCATTCCGCGTAAGCCCAGTTTCTTAGTGCGCGGCACCACTCCAAACGGAGGCTTCGATGGGTGGGCGTCAAGGGCTGCACACGTAATGGGCACCACGATTCCAAATTTCCTGCAGCCAGGTGCCTTCGTATGGTTCGAGAAGACACAGTGGTCCCTAGTGAAGGTGCTACCTGTGCCTGGATGGCGGCCGATGAAGCAGTTGGCTGTACACGTGCATTTCTTAGGATATGGTGGTCTTCTCGACGACTGGTCTGTCGAGGGCGTCGTGAACCTGGTCTCCGAGTGAATGACATCTGTCGGATCCATTAGTCCCAAAACCTCCACACAACACAATCAGAGTGGCCTAATTGGCGAGCTACTCGCCTAGCTGACCACCCAGCTTTCATCATGCCGATGTTCTCCCCTCTCTCAAACTACGACAGCTGCTCATATTGTCTTCGAAAACGGCGTAATGGTATGTCTACCTTAGCGCTTCCTTTGTAAACGATTCAAGACACTCAAACAAGCTTTGGTTACCTGTTTTATACTCCACGGCGAACGACGTTAAAAGCCCTCTACCGGCTATACGTAATGGGCAATCACACTGTATTTCTAATCATTTGCATATCTCCCCAACATGCCTTCCTTCCCCGAGATGCCCGACCTTCTTGCCAAGTTTCGTTACGACCCCGTAATTATTTTTTGGTGCGCTAATTTTTTTTTTCATGAGTATAGATTAAAAATAGAAATTTATACTTAATCTGAGAAACTTTTTACATAGTTAACAAAAAATAACAATTATTCGTAAATAATTGCGAAAGTTTCATCATCAAGAGAAAATAATTGTAAAAGTTTCATCATCACCCTGAGAAAATTGCATTCTTCATAATGGACGAAATATCCATGTATATTGTATGCAACTTTATCATAAAGATAAATATCTTATCAAATAAATAGCTTTCCCGCGTAATCTTTAGTATACCCGAAAACACAATTTAGAGCTAGGTTAATTCAATGCTGCAAGAAATTCTTCAAAGTTAAGCAGCGTTCATAATTATTTCATGCCTTTTCAATCTGTTAAACCTGAAGTACTCATTCTTCTAACTCGAATAAGATCACTCCTAAACACCATCGAGAGATACCCTGGGATCGGATTGCTTCTAAATAACTCCCTTGGTGGTTTGGGCCCATTACACTCTCCAAATACGGCGAACGAATAATTAAACTCCATTGATTCCTTGCACGGATGCAATCTAGAATGGCATTAAAATAAAAGGATTAAGAAACACAGATTCCTCGAATTAATAAATGAACTTTTTGAATGCAAATCAGAGTTGTATGTTAGAGAAAAGTGAGATAAACGAATGGATTTATAATTGGGATTTGAGTATTTAATAATGTTATGAGAAAAAAATAGTAACACATTAAATCCTACCGATAAATGGTAATAATATCTGAAGTTCCTTTTAGTATTTGGTTTGTTATTTGGATATGTAGACACAACACACACACACACACAACACAACACACACAACACAACACACACGCACACAAATATTTCATGGTGTCATTTTATTTATTCAGATAATTAAAATTTAACTATTGTTCTTATTTTAAGTCAACCTCTCGGTATATATTTTTAATTCTTTTTATATATTTTTTATATATTTTTTATTATTTTTCTTCTTATTTTAAGTTTTAAACACCTTCTATCAGCACTTACAATCAACTTTTGTAACCCTTCATAAAGCTGGCTTCTTATAAGACTGCCCCTTTTGCATATTTCTTGACATGAAAGCACGATTGGCTGTTACCTAACATTTTTGCATACTTCCATGTACCTCTGCAGCGAATTGCGTCCTCTTCAATTCTGATTGGCTTCCGGAAATTAGCATTTCCTCTCCATGCTTTACTTTTGGAAGTGAGTGGAAGGATAACAACTTTTGCTTAACTTTTGGAAGTGATTATATCTTGTTCAAATTTTTAATCGTTAATAAAATACTTTCTATCCATCCATTCAAAGTATAGGAATTGACTAAAAAAATTTTTTTATATTACTTGCTAACTTAATATTAATAAATGTATGATAAAGGAAATAATATACACCTTGCAATTAAAAACATTCAAGCAATCACTCGATTTTAATCTATAAACTTTAAACAATATTCCTGAAATTAATTTTGAAATTTTAACACAAGATCAAAGCTTATGAAATGAAACTTCAAAGCGAAATAGAATAACATTCTCTAAAATACTTCTGAACTCCATAGTTACAGCTTTGTGTTTTAATTTTTAGATTATTTTAATTTTCTCGCTTTGTCTATTGCTGAATCCTCCAAATTATGTATCAGCTCAAATGTCAATCTAGTCACTTGAACGTTTTACATTCCTCTTTCATTTCCTCTACATAAATTTTTTTGTCAATTTATGGAGTATGGAGTTGCATCATATTGTTTACTATGGAATGCTTTTTTCAATGATTTAAGTCTATATCTTTACATCGAACACAAACATTAATATCAAAATATTTATTTACTTCTAACAATATATCTCAGAAATGGTAATAGCATAATCCATTTTTACAGCCATTAATCAAAGCTGTAGTTATATTGTTATATATATTTCAAATTATTAAAATATTTTATCATTTATCTACTTTTAAAGTAGATAAATGATTAATAAATTAAAGTAGATAAATGATAATTTTTTTCTTTGGAATTCTTCGTAAAAATCTACTATCTTGCAATTAAATCAAATTATCAACGTGTTTATAAAAATATCGTCTGCAGTTAAATAATTTGATTGCCATTATTCTTTATGAAACTTTAGAAATTTGTATGTAAAAATAAAATTGTATGCTGTTTTTTTTTTTTTTAATTTTAGAATTAATAACTCAATTGTAAACTTGGACTAGGATAGAATCAGGTTCAGTTTGAATTCAGACCTACGATTGCTTGTTTGTTACCAAGATTATCTTAAAATAGATTCTAAAGGTAAATGATTTTTAAATCGTTTTAATAAACCTATAATTTCTTTGTGTTAGATGTGCAAAAAAGTTTTCAATTAACTTCCTTTTTTTCCGTTCATGAATTTTGAATTCTTATTTTAGATACAGAGAGTTTCGTAAAGTTCATTAAAAATTCAACCTTAGTAAAGAATTATTAAAATTTCTTTAACTTGAAAAGCAGAAAAATATTATTTATTGCGATCTTCATTGTAAAGAAAACAAGTTTTTCTCTAATTCGAATTTTATTGATTTTAAATACAGAATTGAATGTAAATGTTTCTATTTTCGTTTACATTGTATTCGATTGTGTACGCTATATTTTTTTAAAAATTTTGATCTCAAAAATATTAAAATTTTATAAATGAATGTATACGTAAAAATATGAAAATTGAAAAATCTTAATTATTTTAAAGATGAGGTTTAAAGAAAAATAATATCCTCTTTTATTTAAATATCGTCGAAAAAGCTATACATCACAATCTCTCCTTTTTTCTCCTCTTCATCTCTATCTCATCTCCATCTTTATCTCCCCTCTCTGTATCCCTCTCTCCTCTCTGTGTCCCTCTCTCACTCTCTGTATCCCTCTCTCCCTCACTCACTTTGTCACTCCCTTTGTATCTATATCCTTCTCTCTCTCTGTCTCTATATCTGTCCTTCTGTCTGTATCTCTATCTTTGTCTCTCTCGCCCTCTCTTTCTTTCCCTCTCTCTCTCCCTCTCTCTGTCCCTCTCTTCTGCCCACATAATATTCCCCCTACTCTCTTCCCTTTCTTTTCTTTTTTTTCCTTACTTCTCTCTCTCTCTCTCTCGGTAAAGATTAAAATCTATTAACTAACCTTAACAAGGTAAAATTTATCATAAAAGAAGTTTTCTGTGTTTATTTTTAATCCCTTTTTAAATTCTTTTTTTCCATAAGACATTAATAAGTGATATCTTCAATGAATCACATTTCTTTCTACACTAAAATACTAAAGTAATTCTCCTAGAGAATTCTTGTTCTTTTTGTTCAATAAAAATGGTTAAAGCTAAGTTATTTAATATAAACGTTAAGACTGATCAACTTTTTCGAGCCTTCTAATATATTAATAAAGTAGGGATGAAGTAAGAAAAATAAATTGCCTGGGGCTATATAGCTTGAGAGAAGTAGAATTTCTGGGGAAAAAGTTATTAGTTTTACGTACTCAACCACCAAAAATAAAGTTTGAAAAGTTTGAAACTCTTTTTCTTCTATAAAATAGACTTTTTTTAATAAAAAAAAAATGGAAAATTTAGAAATTAACTTTCTATAAACATTTGCTACTGAAGTTTTCGATTCCCAAAAAAATTTAAAAAAATAAATCCTTAAATAAAAAAGTCAAAAACCATTATTCATATAATTAGTAGAATACATTATAAGTTTTAAAAAAATTTTTTCAAGTAAAAAACTAAAAAATACCACGTATTTAAGGTAATTTTTATTTATTTCTCAAAAAAGCCTTTTTATTTTTAAAGATGTTAATGAATATATTACGTATGAAAAATAGTTTCGTTAGGATGCTTGAGGTATCTTTAATTTTTCAATAATATTTTAATTAATAATGCAGGCTTACAAAGTGTTATTATTTTGTTTCTTACTATAAGTTTTTTTAATTTTCATACTTTTTCGAATATTTTAATTTATTTTTTATGAAATAAAATCTTAAAATTAGCATCAGTATTTATTAATTAATTTTAAAATAACATATTCATACTATCCATAAATTTATATTAGAGCCTCCATAATAATTTATGGCATAAAGTGTGTGTGTGTGTGTGTGTGTGTGTGTGTGTGGTGTGTGTGTGTGTGTGTGTGTGTGTGTGTGTGTGTGTGTGTGTGGTGTGTGTGTTAATACGTAAACATTCATACAAGAAATTCCCATAGATTCCCACACCGACTATTAATGTAACAGTATTTCACTTTTCAAATGCATTTTCTTGAGCTTAAATTAACCTGAGATCTTAAAAATTAAACCAATTAATATATCATGTTAGCTAGACAATATTGCATTGTCCAGATTTTATTTCTCAACATCAATATTTTCTTGGCTTAGGGAGTTTTTTTTCGTCAGTGCAGTATCAACAAATACGTTACATACAATAAGCAGTGAATAATTTAATATTATTATTTCAATATAATTAATTTATTATTTTACTTGGTAAGGCAATATCTGTATGTGTTCCTTATTTTATTTGAGTTTTTCTCTGAAATATATACAAATTTATGATTCAAGTGCGAATTTATGACAAATTTATGATTCAATCAATGATTAGGATTCATTCTATCTGCGTTGCTAATTTCATTCCATTCTTAATATACAAATATAGCATGTATTTTGCGTGTTTGCACACAATGTTTCGTGTAATGTATCAACTGTCTAAAAATGAAACCGGATGTTTAACGAACTCTATTATTCAATAGTAGCTGGTGCACCCGTTCTTCGAACGGGGGAATTGAAAAATTAAACAATACATTTTGAATGATAAAGAAGTTTTTAATGAGTTAGTTCTACGTGAATTACAAATTAATAAAAAAAGGCGCTTTTCATATCTCAGCTGAACAAAAAACCATATTTGTTAAATTTTAAGTCTGAAGGTCTCATAGCTGATAAAAAGGATTTTTTATATTTATAACACCTCGTAACTCTGTTCTGGTCGATTTTTGAAAACACCTCTCAAAGCTAGTCCCTGCTCAGAAAAGTAACGCATTGTTACAAATTTTGTGTAATGAACGCTTAAAATAGCGTAAAAAATTTATATCTGGATGTGTAATACTTTAATATTACTTTCTGTTGTATTTATTTTATGTCAAAATTATAATTATTGTAAGCAACGCCGTTCCTTACATTATAATGGAGATTCAATTGAAACATAGCGAAATGTGGGCGATAGAGCCAAGTTGGCAACATATTTGGTGATCCCGTTGGTTAACTTGCCGATTGATTGAACGGCGGGTAAGTTACTTTGCTGTAGCGCCAACAGGTGGAGAGCTAAAACAAAGAGGATAGCGCAAAAGCCTTCTCCACAAGAAATACACATTTTCATAGTGATCGGTTGAACGGAGTGGGAGTGAAGTGATTTCATATATACAAACATCCATTTATTTATAGAGAGAGATTAACATTAAAGGAGAACCTATCCAAACTAATTTATCTGTGCTTGACAACCATATTGTCAACTTATCGATTGATTGAATTGTTCAGAAGTTGATATGCTGTAGCGCCAACTGATGGGGGACTGCGGCAAAAAGGATAGCACAAAAACCTTCTCCACAAAAAATACATACAGATACCAATTTTCATAGTAATCGGTTGACCGGTGTTGGAATGAAGCAATTTCATATATACAAATATCCATTTTTATATAGAGAGATAAAGAAAAAGTGAGAAAAAAAACAAATTTTGCCTTTACAATCCAAATGAGACTGACTTGCTGACTGCTGAAACAAAAAAGATTAAACTTTTGGCTACTTCTTTGCAATGCTATCTTTATTTTACTTAATTTTGCGTTTAAAAGCGTCACTAGGGCATGATCTATTTTCGCTCATATTTTCAACAGTTCACCCCTCAATGAATCCCATCATAATCAATAGAGATTAACAGTGTGAAATGAAATATACTTTGAACTTCTTATCGTCAGACTGTTAGAATGACTACTCAAGGAAAGCTTCATATTTTGGACAAAGAATTTCGCATCACAGAGTAGCTATTATACGAGACAATCAAATAACAACTGGGAAAATGGCAAAGGACTTCTTGTGCTTATGATCCCATCTTTTCTGAGAAGGGGAAACAGTTTTCTGACCATGAATGCATGATCCGTCTTTTAGATGTTATAAAAAAAAATTTGAAAAAGAACCAAGATAAATAAAGTTTATTATTCTCTTTCATTGGACCAATATGAACAAACTTCCGATAAAGGACCAAGCCTTCTTGTAACTTCTAAGTGCGATGTTTATGTACAGTCAATCACTCCATCCACAGATTCAACGCGCTAAGTGTGATTTACTAACGCCCTTTGGTAGTTTTGTATTGTGTGAATATATATATATTATATAATATATATAATAAAAAAAAAAAAAAAAAAAAAAAAAAAAAAAAAAAATATATATATATAGTATATGCAACCTCTGACAATAAAGTTCGGTGAATAAAGTCAGAACGGCCGATCTGGAAACACAGGCGAAACAAAACGCTTCACATGCATAATGACAGGGGTTGACCCTCTGTCCTCACCGTTATTCAGTTGATCGTAATTTTTGTTCCATGTAAGACTTGTTTTACCAAGTGCTTGTTCAGTGTGTTGGTTCTTAACTAAGAACAGGAAAATGAAGGAACAAAAGATCAACTTAAAATTTTGTTTTAAGCTTGGCTAGACACCGAAATAAGCTTATGCATGAAGATTAGTAATTTCCACGAAGTGTGCGTACGAGTGGTTTGACCGTTTTCGAGAACACCGGGAAACATTTTCTGACAAAACCCGTATTGGAAGACCGGTGACCTCCGTCAGTGACGAAAACATTAAGGAAGTGAGGAAATTAATCACGAAAGATCATCAATGATAGCTGATGAACTACAAATTAACCGTGAATCAATGTGACAAATCGTTATCCAGTATATAGGGATGAGAAAAACGTGAAGGATACAAGGTTACGTGCCCAGTACAACAATAAGCTCGTGATTTTTGTTCAAGAAAATTCTCACCCTCACACAGCCAATGTCGTATAACAGTTTGTGGCAAAAACTGGAGTGGGGCAAATTGAACATCCACCATACTCGCCAGACCTCAATCCTCCAGAGTTCTTCCTATTCTCATGACACAAAGTGACTTTGAAAGGAAAGAGGTTTGACGATATTCCTGACATCCAAAGAAACGTGTCGAGGTCTTTGAACTCCATTCCAAAAGAAGCTTTCTTGCGAAATTTCCAGGGCATGTATAGCAGGGTGCATAGTTATTGGAAGTGACTATTTCGAATAACAGTAAGGTAGCTTTCGTTCATATATTTCATCTATGTTAATGTTACAGGACTATTCACCAAATTTATTGTAAGAGGTAGTTTTTAAGTCAATGCTTTAATCTTCTAGAAAAAGATGAAATATAAGACTCATTTCTAAATAGGGTATTCGTATATATGAGTTAGATATTATATACAACTGTGAAGGAATCCTCAGAATTAAATGAAATTTAATGCACAAACGACTTGTATTACTACAAATAAATGAAGAAATTTTCAAAGTAAAAAAAAAAAACAATATTAAGTGTCCGAAATCAGAATTTGGTGTAGCCACCACGCGCTGCAATTTACGATGTGGCATGGAGTCAAACAGATTTTGAATGTCTGCGTGTGGAAGAGAATTCCATATCGTTTGCATTCGCAGCAAAAGTTTGTCCTTTGAAGCTGCAGAACGCGGATCACGAGCGAGACGCCGACCAGCAAAATCCCACACGTGCTCAATAGGCAACATATCCGGCGAATAAGCAGGCCAAGGAAGATGTTGCATCTGTTGGCCTGAACAGAAGTCTCGAACAGTCTATGCAACAAGTGGGCCTGCATTATCCTGCTTAAATATAGCTCCAGAGATGCCTTGAAGGAAGGGAACGACTTCGGGCTGTAGCACTTCTCGAACGTACTTGTTGCTACTGCTATTACCCTCAATTCGTAGCAATTCGGATTGCCCATAATACGAAATCACACCCTAAACCATAACTCCGGGTGTTAGGTCAACATGTCGTTCGATAACGCACTCTGGAAGTCAGCTTTCACCGGCATAGCGTCTAACACGAATGCGGCCATCATGGTCCCACAAATTGAAGCGTGATTCATTCTGAAAAGACAATTTGGTGTCAATCAGCTTGCCAGGCTCTGTGCTCATGAGCCCATTGCAGACGCAGACGTCAATGGTTTGCCGTGAGGAGCATCCTGTATAAAGGCACGCTTGCACGCAATCCCCGGTGCAGCAGCTGTTGAGGAATTGACGAAGCCGACATTAGCACACCTGTAGCAGTAGACCAACATGCTGCATACTGCCTGGAGTTAGCTGTACGGTCATTTATCGCCATGCGAATCAGGTGTTGATCGTTGTGCACTGACGTCACCTTCCATCGTCCACTGCCAGTTTCTCGAGTTTGTTGGTGCTCGTTGGTCCACTGCTTCCGAACTCGCATAACAGGGGAACTGTTCCATTGCACACAAGCACCTATTGCGTGTCAGGAATATCCTCTTTCTCGAAAGCCTATAATCCTCCTCCGTTCAAACTCCGTAAGTTGTTGGACTTTCTCCTTATTTCATCGTGGAGGCATATTTAGGTCTCACTAAACGTTTGCAACTAACAAATAACCCTTAACTCTTTCCAAGTCCCGCTACAATTCTCTATTTATACCCTTTCAGCATCAGTTCAGAGGGCGCTGCGCAAGCCACTCATACGCGGTGGATCTGAAACTTTACTATTTTACGTAACATCCTATAACTGATATTTGCTGCAAAGTTCATTTAACTCTGATGATTCCTTCTTGGTGTTGCATTTTTAACAAACAGCAGTGTAAATTAACAAGGTTTGAATTTCTGGTGCATTTCTGGTTTATTTTTCTAATAGAAACTATTAAGTGAAATACGTTGTTTGTGTTTCACATCTATAATTTTCTGCAACCGATTAAATGTTTGTTTATCTAATTAAAGAGTAAAAAAACATTCAGCAAATCATATTATATAATTTTATGTTGTTTTTAATGCCTTATTTTATGGAAGTACATGTGTAGCGATTCTGTTATTCAGAACCGTAATTTTCTCTTTTCCTTCTAAATCTACAATATCTGCAAAAAGAAGTTTTTTTGAGAATATTTTTAAAGAATTCTCCTTCTAACTTATAGTAGAACTAGTTTTATTTATCAACCTAATAGTTAAAGCGATAAACCACGTTAAATAATTCATCACAGTTCCCGAATGTAGCAAAGGATTTTCATTCATGAAATAGGAAAAAGGTTCTGTGTATTTTTTAAAGCTTGTTCAGTGAAAAATATAAAGCATTAATTTTCAGTGTTATAGAATAAGTTTCTAAAACTATTTTAAAATTCTTAGTTTTTATATTGGTTGGAAAAGAAAAAAACAACAGAGTGAAAAATTCTCGAAGTTTTTTCTTTGCTAACAATCAATAACTTTGAAAACGGAACGTAAAAAGTAAATTGAATGATCCTTTTTAGTTTAGTTAAAGGCTAAGTTTTAATAGTTTATTTTTCCTGATTCAAAAAAGAAAAACAGTCACTTTTCATTCTTTAGTTTTTTTAAGTCTTTTTCTTCCTACTGTACGTACGATAAACACAAGGAGTTAGCAAAGATTGATTAAAAATTATGTAAAATTATATATACACTGCTGGTCACCGTAAATGCAACACCCTGAAGGAAGCACGCAAATAACATGAAATTTACAACATGCATTGGCGGAGGTGAGATATGCAAATTATTAGAATTTCAGAGCAGACACACATCACGCACACCTGTGGCGCCACCTCAAAGCACTATTTAAGGCTTGGAGATTTCGACGATTTCAAGTTCGGCAATTGTTTTTTTCTCGTGTTTTTTTTTTTCAAAAAAACGATCAGTAATGTCTCGTAGAAAACAGCGATCAGCTCTTGATCAAGTATCCGAGTTCGACAAAAGAAGGATAGAGAGAGAGAGAGAGAGAGAGAGAGAGAGGCCTACCGATATTGTGGATTACCTTTCAGGGAAATCGGTAGTCGTGTTGAACGAAACCAAACAACTGTAATGCGGATATGTGACCGTTGGATGCAGGAGGGTACGACGGACCTTCGTGGTCGATCGCATCCACCTCAGTGCCCTACTTCAGGTGAGAACAGGCAAATTGTGCACATGGCAGTGACGGATCGCTCAGTCACATCACGAACCATAGCACAGCACATTGAGTCTGTAACGCATCATTCAGTGTCTGCGCGTACCATTCGACGCCGTTTACAGCAGAGTTGTCTGTCCGAAAGACGTCCATTGCTTGGTCTACCCTTGACGCAGAACCACAGACATCTCCGCCGCCAATGGTGCGATGAAAGAAGGATGTTGAGTGGCAGAATGGAAGAAGTTGTCTTTACTGACGAGTCACGCATCTGTCTGCAACACCACGATGGTTGGATTCGAGTCTGGAGACACCTTGGAGAGAGGATGCTGAACAGCTGAGTTATGCACCGCCACACTGGTAATGTATAGGGTATTATGGTATGGGGCGGTATTGGATATCACTCTCGCCCTCCTCTAGTACGTATTTCCGGTACTTTAAACAGCCAGCGCTACATCTCCGAGGTGTTGGAGCCAGTTGTCCTTCCTTACCTTCAGGGCTTGACCACAGCCATATTTCAACAGGATAATGCGCGACCACACGTGACACGCATTGTCAAAATGTTCTTCGTCAATCACCAAATTGAATTGCTTCCCTGGCGAGCTCGCTCTCCGGATCTTTCGCCGATAGAATACATGTGGTCCATTGTTGCTCAACGATTGGCCCAGATTACACCTCCCCCCCATCTGTCACACCAGATCAACTTTGGCAACGTATGGAAGCTGCTTAGTTTGCTGTACCCCAAGAACACATCCAAAGTCCCTTTGAATCAATTGCGAGGCGTGTGACAGTGGTAATCTCCAACAATGGTGTCTACTATGGCTACTGATTCTGGCAGGAACCACACTTCACAGAAGTTTATAAATTTAATCATTTGATACTTGGTCAATATGTTAGCTACAAAATAAATTTTTTTGTGCTATCTCTTGTCTTTCCTGGTGTTGCATTTACGGTGGTCAGCAGTATATATCTCTTGTTTTGCTTTTTTTTTTTTAATTATTTTTTTATATTTTCTTATTTTTGTCACTAACACTAAATTAAAAGAATAACGGTTTTATATAATTACCAATAATATAACAATCTTCTTAGGATGTAATCGTTGCTACTGGGACATTACCACTAACAAAACACTTTGTTGCTGTTGCAAAGAATGTTCAATAAATCCTATTTATCACCTCTTGGAAAAGGAAAAGTGTCGTTGAATGATTCCTGTTTATATTGGTATTTTTTAAATACAGCACTTTCGTGATAAATCAAACAAGTACCGATCTAAGTTTGTTTTTCACTACAAAACACAGTGAACCTCCAAATCGTTCAAATATTTTTCGCTTGCAAGGTATGAATGATTGTTCAAAATGAGTTCCACCCATAAAATTGCCGCTATTTCACTGTTATCACTAACCGTAACCTTTACAAGTAGAAAAAGAATATCAACTCACCACCGTACAACATCAACAGTAAAAAAGCAAAATTTAATATATTTAATTTCTTGTCAAAGAATTTCCCACCAAACTTTAAATACATTGTCTTAAATAAGAGAATTTCTCAAAGCACTGGCCATGACCGGGCCACTTAAAAAGGCTCATTGAGCTGCAGGTTGAGTATCGCTGGGGCAACCAATTAACTGCCAATCTAAATTACTCAGTTCGCTAACCGTTGCCATCGCTTTTCACACAGGCGTACGAATGTAGGGCATTAGGGAGGGAAAGAAAAAGCACAAAAATAAGCTAACTTTACTCTAAAATAGGCAAATTCTTCCCAAACACATATACACACACACACTGTCAAGGTTATTTCATTGCATTCCAAACCCTTCGTAATAGTTACACTGATAGCTGTGCAAAGAAAAGAATCGTATTTCGGAAATACGTATGTATATGCCCAGAATACTCAAACGCACTGGTTGAGCGAGACGGATATATACCTGTATGGTAGTTAGAGGTTAATATCACGTTACGTCACAGGCACATGATAAATTGCATCGTAATTCCAACGAATCTCAATAAATGCGTCTCATTTGCTTTTACAGAAACTTTATTTTAAAGGTACATAAGCCTTAACGTATGGAAAACACGATATTACATTAAAAATGTGACGTCAAGGATTTATTCCATTCAGTAATTATTTTCGGTTTTCTCTTAAAATATAGTGCCTTAAATATACCAATCATATAAATAAGTAATGTACAGTTTTCCGTTTTGGTTAATGCCATAACATTCTATTAAATTAACAAAAAGGGAAAAAAATACTGACTTTTATGATTAACTACATTTGTACTGTAGCAGAGAATTTTATCATCCATTACCAAACAATAAATTATTTCAATTAGAATAGGGACTGTCTTCCAAACAACCGTCATTATTTTGAATTCGAAGGACCCTTGTAATCCTTTAAGCATCTTATTTTCTATAAATATCCCTCCTCAAAAATGCAACGATCGTCAAATATACTTTCTTGCAGGTTCAATAGATATCAATAAAATATAAGTGCCTTGTAGGAAAAATCAATTGAATAGCATTGGCCTTCCTGAGTGCCGATTGAAAGCATTTTACGCGTTTCTGGCCGAGCACTAGAAGGGAACTTTAACTGATGTTCCTTAATGTAGTTTGTCGGAAGAGTGATACGTAAAAGGGTTTCAAGAATGGGAGTTTCCTGTTCCTTTAGAACCAATTTAAACGCATGTAGCATCAATTAAAAACACCATTAGTTGAGATATAAAGCTATAAAAGCTAATATCTAATTCTATAGAGCAGAAAGTGCAAATTTCAAGGTAATGAATGGAACTACTTTAGAAATTTCCTATGATAAGTCTTATAATAGCATTTTATAAAGATTATTTCTTAATAAAAGTACTATAATTTTTGTTCCTTTTTTCAAAAAGAAGATAGAGATCTGAATTTATTATGCGTGTTAAAGATTCAAAATAATTTATTTAAAATTATGAAATGTATGATATCCTTTTAAATTTTCTGTAAATAAATTCAAGACAAACTCAATAGCAGGAAATATAGTGTTTAAAACAGATACTGATAAATAAATAAAGGAAAATACGGTAAAGTATTTCCTATTTATTTTTTTTATTTTTCTGCTTTTTAACACATGTAATTGATGTTTTTTATAAAAGTATGTAAGTTTAAAAAAATTAAAACTATAAGAAAATTTATTGGGTTTATATACATTTTTTAAAATATATAACGATATTACTTTATTTTATTATACACTGACATAAAAAAAAACCTAGCACCAAGAAAAATTTAGAGTAAAAATTTGGACAATGAATTCTCTAGTTAATATGATTAATTGATTACATTTTCAAGATCAAAGGTTAATTTAAGCTCAAGAAAATGTGTTTCAAATGTAAAATGCTGTGACATTAAAAGCCGGTGCAAAAATGAACCCTTTTTCTATAATGCTAAAGCATAAAAAAGACCTACAACAACTTTCTTAATAAAAATTTTGTTATGTACCATGTATTTATAACCATTTTCATGCATTGTCATCCACTTCTAAACTTCAAGTCTCTAGCTAATCGGGAAGTTAGTTTAAAATCAATTACAAAATTCCACCCGGACAGACATACAAGAAAGCGAGTTAATAAATACATACTCCCCCTTGACCCCAGAGCTATGAAATTAAATACATAGACCCAACTCAACCCGTGCTATCGACAGGTGTTTTTGTTTGTGTAAATTCGTGTAATTTCCAGAGTTACAGGGACCCTGCCGAAATTGGGGCCCACCTCTTCGGGGGGCACGGATTTGAGACTAGAACTCGTTTTTTCACATTTTCATGCATTGTCATCCACTTCTGAGGTATGGTCTAAATTTCAAGTCTCTCGCTCTTCGGAAAGTTAGTTTAAAATCTCTCAATTACAAAATTCCCACCGGACAGACAAGAAAGCGAGTTAATAAAAATATGGTAAAAAACTAGTATTTTGTTGAATAATCTGAGCAGACTGACACTAATAAAAAATCAAAATTCATTTAGCTGTTTGCTAAGCGTTCGGAGATTTTGCAAATGGATGGGGTATAATGCCATACTTTCTGAAATGAAACAGACGAAAACGCTTTTTTGATGAGTTATCAGGAGATGAGAGAATTTTAGATCTGGAATAGTTTTTCAAAGTAAATGTGAATTACTGCGGTTTAGTGTGTTTATATCCCAAACCCTGCAAAGATTTCAATTATTGTTTACTTATAAAAAATGATATTTTCCTCATGAACTTAAAGGGTGGTAGTTGTAGAAATACACTATTTTTTCAAAAGCCCGGGATAATATCTCGAACAAATGACTTCAAAACTTAACAGCATTGTGCACGTGCATTTCAGGTTTCTTCGTAACAAAGTCGGTGCGCGTTATACGGCAAATATACCAAATAAATTACAAATTACAGCTTAAAAGTATAGGTGCGCGTCATACGCCAGATTTTACGGTAAATTTTCGGACAACACTATTTTTGACAGATGGGCGTCCCACCGATTTTTGCGAGTTTTTTTATGTGGCCCTGGATGTAAAAGGTTG
>BMAO01005024.1:0-2500 GCA_019973975.1 Trichonephila clavata
CACATTTTCATATATTAATTACAAAAATAAATAAAGATATTCACTTGCGTTTTTTTTTTATTTTGTTCCATGGAGAAAATATCAAAGTTTCTTACAATGAGTTATTGCGCAATTTTAATGTGCACTCAGCTAATAGCGTGCAACACATCGAGCCAGTACGAGATTTTCTAGCCACATTCTGTAAATCAGTGAATTCTCAACCACTATACCGTGACACTTTAGTGTGCCACCAAATTCTTAAAGTGTGCCGCAAATTTTAGAAATGTATATAGTAAAAATTTTAATGCTTTTTTATTACGAGTAAAGTTTAAATTAAAGAAAAGTACTTATATATATTTCCTTTGTGTTCCGCCAAATTTTGAAATGGTTAAAAGTGTGCCGTGACAAAAAAAAAAAAAAAGAAAAGTTGATTGTCACTGCTGTAAAGGTTTCAACTTGAACAATCTGAATAGCCAGTGTTCTTCGACTTTTCATTTCATTATTACCACTAATCAAAAATTGGTGAACGATGTTCTTCACTTATTTTTGCAAAAAGTCAAATGGTGTTAAGCCACGAGATCTAAGAAGCTACCGTATTGGATTTCATCCTTCAATCCATCGTCCGGGGATTTTTTCTCACTTCCAAACTGATATAGTGGTGCTCCATTTCCGCAGTGCATGTGTTACGGATTTAAATACGACAAACTATGTTGCAACTTGCACTTGTTCTTGAGGTGAAGCCATTTTTAAAACTAGAATGTTGAAAAACGGGGACCCTGAGTCATCCAGTTTGCATTTCATTAAAAAGAAACCCTTTTATTCTTTATGGAACATAAAAAATCGTAAGTGAAACATATGTTTGTTTACATTTATTTTCTTTATGAAAGTGTTGTCACATTTTCAGAGCCATTATATGTAACATATCGTGAATTCAGCTTGCATTGTATTGTTTTCTTTCAGAAAATTTATACTGTATATAGGGATTTTATAATCAATTAAATAATCGCCTACTACTCAAGGTATCCAACTACCCTAAAACTGTGAATTTCACAGAAAATTGTCAAATTTGTTATGACTTTATTTTATAGGCCATATTATTAGCTTTAAAAGAATACCATATGTATTATTTTCCGTTCACTTGAACAAAAACTGCAAGTGTTTTAGTAAAAGCAGATGCCATTACTTTAAGCAAGATGTCATATTTTAAAACGCATTTTACTCGAAATATAATTAATCTAAACGATTGCTAAAAAAATTGAAAATAATTATCTGAAGTTTTTTGTGATTGTTCTGTATAACAGTAAAAGTGTTTTAACCTTAAGGGTTATCAATAACTGCTTTATTACAAAACTTACAGTCCTTTATGTTAACATAATCACCATTTTTTAAGCGATTAACTATAATAACTAAGATAAATTGCTCTAAATTTTGTAAAAATTAAAATATCCCTTTTCTTGAAGGGTATTTAAAAAATGAGTAACATAGTAGCACATCAGAATTGAATAAATGAAAATTTGTTTTTAATCTTTTGGTACAGAATGGGCTACGTTTATGTAATTTTTTGTAAATTTCTACCAATATTTTCCCATTTTAGTAATATTTTTTTTTCCTAATGAGACTGCGCTTTGGTATTCTAAGCCTTTAAAGACTTAGTATATTCCCCAGAAGCTGGTGTCTTTTTTAGCGCGCCATCATACAGGCGATATCAATTACCGCAAGTAATTTTGACACCCAGTTTCCTCCACAAAGGAATACACCTGAGCTCTTGACGATACGAACCTGTACTAGGATTAAATTTTGCCCAGAGCATCCAAGCCAAACAGACACTCTAGGGATCTTTAACATGCCGTATAACCATACGACATGGCCGCTGTTGATTTTCTGCATCATGAAAATCCACCGACTTGGTGCGGGGTCGAAACCCGCAGAGTAGGCGAGTGACAAACCAACCTCACCCCCAGCAAGCATTTTAGTAATAATAATTTATCTTTCTCTTCTTAATATTAGCATAGTTTTCTTAAAATGTACTAAACCAATCTAAAAAAAACCACAAAAATTCCCCATATCTTCATTTTTTTAAAAAATAGTTGCCGCTAATAGCCGGATACCTTAATGGTTTCAATATTAGTATGCGTATAACATTCACTAATTATGAATTATGAAAAAAAAACATAAGTAAATGAGCATTAATATATATATATATATATTAGTACCATCAATTTACAATTCACACACACTTGCTAAAACATATCATACTACTAAGCACATTCTATAAGATATTGTACTCGTTCGTAGAAAAACATTCAAACTACTAACAAAATAAATATTATATGTAAGTAAGCATTAGTTCAGAAATGTTTCTTTCCCTTTGTTGGAGTACCAATCGTAAGGAAAAAAAAGTTTTCGATTGTCAGCAAACGAATCAATCATTCCACCCTTCCTGTCTCGTTTATTTTCAACTGAACAAATGTTTTCTGCTTTACCAAAAACACTACCACACGAAAAGACTGAAGCCGGGGGA
>BMAO01005024.1:7500-30416 GCA_019973975.1 Trichonephila clavata
ATTTGAATTAAATTTCTTATGTTTTCATATCATTGTGGTATGGTGCTGTAGGTCAATAATCCCGATTTGAATTTTAGGAGGGTAACACATGTTGAAGAACAGTTAAAAAAGGATTTACGAAAGGATAACTTTTTATCATCTTGAAAATTATACAACTTAGCACTAAATGAATCCTGCGAAATGGATATTAAATTTTTAAATTTAGCACTCATTGCAATAATGTGAAATGTGTTAATCTTTTCTTTCTCCAAATTTGAAATAAAAAACTGAACAAAAGTTTGTTTTAAAAAAAAAGATATATGACCTACTAGTCTTGTAAAAATGTAATTTTTAAGTTAAATTATTTAAATGTCCCTTAGTTTCGGTAAGAAAAGCAAAACCCCAAAGCTAGCGCATACAGCAATGAAGAGTCTTCTCTCCAAGAAAATTCTCGATTAATTCACTTAATTAAGTGCATTTGAAATAAATTTTATAGCTTTTTTATCAAAGACTACTGCATTTCAATAAACTTGTAAAAAAATGTTATTTATTATTATTTTTTTCAAATGTTTTAATCTTTCAACAAGTCTCTGTGTGCCACTATTACTTTTGCCATGACACAATGTGGCACTCCTGCCGCGGGTAGATCATCCCTGGTATAAGCAGTCATTGGGTGCATGACTACATGTCGTGAATACCTCTTATTCGATTAGCTGGAATTTGAACGGCTAGCAATATATTTCTCAAACATTAAAGCCTGTCATTGTATCCTGTGTTTGTGACCTCGAAGGAGTCATCCTTTAGTAAGATACCGAAGACTGCATGTGGCTCGTAATGCTCCAACTTTTCTTGGTGCAAATTCTTTTCGATTGCAATTCTCGCTAGCACAATCTGCAATTATCTCTCTTTAAAAACTTTTGGCCGTAGGTTGCTGAGAGACAGCGGGACCACCGCTCTCCAGCTAATACGATTGATGAGTGGAGAAGAATGGAAGCAGTATAAAATGACTTATTCACACACACACGCACACACATGTCTATCATAACTGCACAGATCGTCACAGTGTGGGCTAAGTTTAGCCGCCTGAAGCAGCTGGTATATGTTATAATTTCGGAACATTTATACGTTTACATTGTCGACAAATTTAATCATGTTTTTATTTAAATGTTGTACACATAATGTAAGTTAAGTTTTGTTATAATATTTCTTACGGTTGTTGCATATTTTAGCTAGCAATCTGAGTGTATATACAATTTTTAACATAAACATAAAGAGGGTCTTGAAATTTTAAACGTATTTTGAAGAATCAAAAAAATAATTAGTTAAAATACCATTTTGGTTAGCTGGAAAAATGGACGCCATTTAATTCGTAAACTTATCTATAAACCTTCCTGCATTTATCCCCGAAATGGCAAAAATGTTCATGCATTACCTCTGTTTAGGAGCTATGTCCAGCTCTCAACTACGTAGAAGACTGTTCTAAAAGAGAAGAGTACCAAAATTTTGTAGATCAAAAGAACAATTCTCTATACCTTTAGTTTATTCACCGAAGAAAAAAAAACTTACACTTAGAAGATCTCCTTTCTAAATTATGTGAAAGGTTTTCTAAAAGTTCGACCATGCATGAAGTTGAAAATTTTGAAAACCGCGTGATCAGGGTCAATAGATCTTCCTTGTATCAACAGAAAAACTGCTGCATAAGCAAAGGAAACCTATTTTTCATCATTTCGATTTATTCAAAATATTGTATAAAAGAAAGAATGATATAGACCTTTTTAGAAATAAAAATTTAAGTAACCAACACCTTTTTTCCTTTCTTATAGTAGTTTCCGCAGAATTATGCTCTAGTTACATTATTTAAAAATTGGAATCAAATCCTAGAATCACAAGCATGAACATTTATAAGTTCCAGCACACGTTTTTTGCTACTCTTATGCTGATAAGAAGAGTCTTAATACTGTAAAAAATTCCAAAAAAGTACATGATTGAGATGGTAAGAAATGAAAGTTACACCGGAATTTCATTTTAACATTCGATATATATATACATACATATATATATATATATATATATATATATATATATATATATATATATATATATATATATATAGTCAAATAGAAGTAGATAATTTTGACTAAATATATATTATTTCTGTGCACCAAAGTTTCAGAGAAAGATGTACAATGCTTCAGAAATAGCTTCTTACACGAAGTAGTACATCAGAAATATATTAAATTATAATTTAAACAATTTATTAAACTATGTGCTGGTTGCATTTGCAGACGGTATTGATATCGTGGGAAGAACTAAGGCAGCTCTAGTTGAGGGTTTCAGTGCACTCGAGGCAGCAGCAGAAACCATAGGATTGACTGTCCACAAAGAAAAACTAAATTTATGCCAACAACAAACATAATCTCAAATTTGCAACCGCCGAAAAATAATTAGCATGAATTTGAACAAGTGAATTAATTTATATACTTAGGCACAATTTTAAATAATAGTAATGACATAAAAATTAAAATGAGAAAAATAATCAAGATGGCTGACAGATGTTATCACGGATTGCGAAACCAGTTTATAAATACATAAGAAGCAAAGCAAAAATACAGTTATGCAAGACTAATGTAAGATCAATTGTTCGTATAAAAGTGGTTGTGTGTGTGTGTTGGTCAACTAACAAATAAGACGAAGAGAAATTGATGACTTACAAGAAAAAATCTTAAGAAAATTTTAGGTGCCGTAAGAGAAAACGGAATCTGGAGAATACGAAACAAATTCTTGAACCGCAATCGAAATATGGAGAACCCAACATAGTCAACGTAGTCAAGGCGTCGCAAAAAAGATGGTTTGGACATGTATTTCGATACAGTGATGAAAATCCTGTTAAGAAAAAAGCTTTCCAAAAATTCCAGGGAGAAAGAGGAAGATCGAGAACATTTGGATGGATAAAGTAGAAAAGTTGTTGAAGGACTTGGAAATGAACCGAAAAAAGAATAGAGCATCGAATAGATCGAGTTGGTGTAAGCTGACTGAAACAACCTTGGCAGGTAACCGGCTGTAGTGCTTGGAAAGAAGAATCAAATTATATAATACAACACCTTTTTAAATTTAAGATCAAATAACAACGCTAAGCGTTTGGAAATTACAATAATCTTCTCATACAGTACTTCTTTTGAATTTGTGATCTTAAGTTCAATCCGTATTCCTTTTACTTATTGTTTCTACAATTTTCATGCTAATTGTTCGTTCTGTACTGATTATTTTCCACAAAGAATTATTATTTTTCAAGAAATTTTTAATTTTCCTCCATTCAAAATAAAATAAATATTAAAGATAATCCTTTATCTAGAGCACAGTTAAATCCTATTAAACTAAAAAAAGACTTACTTCAATATCTTTCCACATTTTTGATAAAGTATTTTTTGTAGGTAATTAGCAAACTCAAAATTATAATGCATTCGACATTTGCAAAAGTTCAAGACAGTTCTTCTTCAAAATGATTTCCCAGGTTAATTAAACGAAAATATTTGCTGTCACCTGCATAGCTTCGGGATAGCATTTCGTGTAGAGTTTTAGTTAAGTGGGATTCAAAAATGAGTAATTTAGTATTAGAAAGAACTAATGCTGTTTTATATGGAAAAATAAATATTTTGTTGCTGTCATCTTAGGGAAAAATTGTAAAGTTTTACTTGCCTTATTCATTATTGTTTCCCATTTTTGATGTAAAATATCGCTTGGCACTTCTGAACTATTGATTCAATAAGTACTGGTTAAAATAAAAAGTTTGTTCTTTTTTAAGAAATGATGAGTCAGTTTTAGAACCATATTCTTCTTCAGGCATAGTTAAAATTCAGTCAATAAGAATTTTTATGCGGCATTAGACAACAGGTTGAATATATTTGAAATTTTATATTTAAAATTTGGCTATAAAAACTATTTTTATCCTAAGAAAGTCAAAGGCTAATGTGTATAATATCCGAAAGTTTTGTATTTTAGAAGAAAAAAAAGAGTAATAATGTTTTCATAAATTATCTTTCAACTCTTAGATAAAACATTTCATTTTTATCGGTGTTGGTTGAGTAATTGAATTTCTTATCAATGTTTACTTTTATCCTCTAGAGAGATAATGTCACTTACTTTAGGTAGTATTACTTAATTTAGGAAAAAGACTTCCTCACTCATTGCTTACATAATTCATTAATACAATCCTTGAAAAAATTAAAAATTGTGAAACTGAAGAATTATTTAATTAACTCTAAAGAATAATAAATGAATTGCTAATGAAAAATGACGGGTTTTGTAGATTTAACTATGTTTATACATTTTACAGACATTTTTTTTCTTCTTAAATTAGTTCTTTGTACGTCCGGTGAAATTAAAATACTGTTTGGGCTTATCATATCAGGGCTTTAATTCTCTCAATAAAGAATAACCGTCACGCTGATAGGAAAGTGAATTAACTTTCATATGTATATTTGAACTAATAGTTTGAAAGTTCACTGCCGGCAATCAATTTTCTGATGAAAATTCTTACTTTTGAGTTTTATTGTGTTTTTTAATATTAATAATAAAGTTTTTCTTGGTGTAATTAACAGAATTTTATAAAGTACTAATCATTGTTTGTCTTAAAGAAGTAAAAAAAAAATGTGCAAGTTAATTTAAAGATTTAAGATAGAAAACGTAAACCATCTTCAAATCTATATTTCGCCTATAATTTTTAATTTATTCCTATTAAATATATTTATATATTCACTGTTTCATAGCAATGTATTGTTTCTTACATTTGGTAAAATAATACGGAATAGTCCGGTAATTGTCTAACTTCTTGTCCAATAATTTCTACGAAAATAAACAAGAATATGTTAACTGTATACATATCAAATACATATAGAATCATCATCATTAATCTAATTTTAAGTGGCATCAAGGAACTAATTACAAAACTATTTTCACTATTTAAACTTGAATATTATTTTCTGCTATAGGTAACAAGATAATTCCTAAGTAATGACACTATTCTATAGTTACTTCAGATTGTTCAATATAAAAGAAATATTTTTTCTTTATTTTAAATCGAAGGATATTTATTTTAAAATCATTTTTGTTCAATTTTAAATTTATTTACTTTACTAAAACTTGAAAGAAAGGCATTAACTTATGGTACTAAAAAACGTTCATTTAAGATTAAACAGTTCTTGTGCACTCACTGTTGACATGCATAGATCTGAAATAAAAAAAAAATTAGAACTTAAGAGATATGTGTTTACAAAGTGAACATATATTAGTTAACAGTTTTAAGAAAGTGTCAGAAAGAAAATTTGGTGAAGTTATGACAGAAGTTAGCAAATATTTACTTTAACAAAAAAAAAGTATTACCTTAACAGTATACTACCATTTTGATGCTGATTGGACACCAGGACATATGTTTAGTTTGCTTTCATTTTTGTATTTTTGCAGATGTTTTGGAAAACTTCCTTAACTTTTAATCATTTTTCATGGTGTTTACACATAAAACACTTTGTGGTTCTATATTAATTAGAAAATATTTTACAGCTAAATATTCCTAAAATATCCGTTGGTTTGTTTCCACACCAAGAGAAGATTTTATTATAAATAGCTGATGTCCAGCAAAAGATAGTTCAATAAGTAGATATAATTTGTAAAATGAACATCCGGAAGTAATATTGCACATTTATTTGACCTTGAATGTAGTGTTTTGGGTTCACTGCGGAAATAAATCTGTTGTGTCTAAGTATTTCGCTACATATCATGTGCTAATCTGCTTATAAAAAATGCATTCCATTTCCGAACCTTATGCAGAGTAGACACACTGAAACGATAATTTGTGGAAAAGAACTAACCCCTGATCAGTAGCGTAACGTATATCTCCAAAACCCCCGCATCGTGGGGGGCCCAGGGTTCTAGCCTGACTGACACCAAGTTTATATGGTTTTGCAATCATTTGTAACATACGGCTTGGAGCCCAAAATCTGACTTAGCAAAGGAGTCATAATGTTCTCAATTATGCCTCTAACCCTCATGAAATTGCTAGCTTTTTGCGTGAGCTTTGTGAGAATGAATCGGTTGGTGGTTAGCTGCCTTGTTTTAATTTTGATTCAGATGACGATTTAAGATTGAGTGGAAGTGAATGCTATTAATCTGTAAAATGTACATAATAAATTGATGATATTTCAGCAAATCCTTATATATATATATGTCACTAGGGATAACACAGAAAGTTTACCTCATAATAGTAATGATTCTGGCAGATTAGCGATTCGAAATGTTTAGGGGCAACGAAACAAGCTTCGCCAAACATAATGTCAACGTCAAATTTTAATGATATAAATGTCATATTACAATAATATGAAATATATATGTATATATATATACATAATATTAAAAATTTTTAAAACGAAATTCTACTGAACAGTAAAGTCTGCTTTTGCATTTAGAGATTCGTGAGAAGATAGTCTTACATAGATAAATACGTTTGATTACCTACGAATTTAAAAATACCCTGCAGTCATTTCTATAGCCAACTGTAAGAATATGTTGATTCCTTATTTAACGAAAATGGATATAAATTATTATTTTTTTAAATAATTAAACCTACAATGTTTTTTTATTATTGATTTCTAAGTTAATTATTTAAAAATACATTCTTACATTGCTTGTTTTCTTGTGAATAAACTGGGTTATCTTTGTAAATTACAAATCGAAAATAGAAATTTGAAGAAAAAAAACATCTTATTTCCGCTGGAAAAAATTGTTTTTTACGTGAAGAAGCCCGTACAACGCCGGGCTGAATGGAAAGAAAGAAACCTGTCTGACCAAGAAAAGAAGTGGAAGAAATTTCGGAATAGAGAAGTTAAATGACACAAAAATACAGAAATCACTTAAATAGCGCATACACACACCCAGAAGTGCTGGCGTTCAAAAAAGAAAGAGAAAAAGAGAAAATTCACATAGGGACATAGTTATACCCATGGAAAAAGTCCATGCAACACCGAGCAAAGGGAGAGGATGCAGACCCGTTCGACGGGGCAAAGAAGTGAAAGAAACTTCAAAAGAAGAGAATTTTAATGACATTGATATAGTAGAAATCAACCACACACCAGGAAGAGCTGACACTAAGAGGGGAAGGGGACATTTCCAAGGTAACAAGTTATACATTTAAAGAAACCCGTGCAATGCCGGGTCATTATTTGAAGATGCGTCTTGCCTTTGAGCCTACTAAGTTCTGAAGTATATATAGTTACACACTTATTTACAAGGTTAATTTTCTGTAACTTATTAACCATTTAAATGTATTGGTCCTTCAATTTATTGGAAATATTTATTGAAAAATAACATAGTGTCGTTTATTTTACACAAAAATTACTTTTGCACTTCCACTCAAAAGAGTATAAATATTTAGAAAACAATCAATAGCCGGAAAATCATCTGCCTTAAATTTTATTTTCAAGTAATATTTCTGACATAATCAACATTTAAAGCCATAGATATAGCTAAGGCTACCTAAACTGAAGCAATATTTTATGACAGATTTTTTTTCCATCGTAAATGAAATTCGTTATTGAGCCATGGATTTGATTCATTCTTTATCATTAGTATGGGACGTGATTTTACTCCATAGGTTCAATCCTTAAAATGTGCAATTTTCCGAGAACCTTGATAGTAAGAATTACATTTGGTAATTGAATTTTATTTATTTGTTTTTCCTTTCAATAAATTTTCGTTATTGCAAATGCGGGAGAATCTGAAGATGTACTTTACTTGAAGTAAATCTTTTTGACATCATTATTTTTATTTTAAAATTGTTCACCCCTAAAAAAACTATTCAGACCCCGGTTTAAAGAACTTTTCTGTTTCCCCATTTAAATCTAATTAAAGAACCCCTATTTAACTAAAATTAAACCCAGAATTAAGAAATTATTTCAACAGCTGAAACCTTTTTTTAAAAGTTCTATTAGAAAAAAAAATATTTTTTTCTTCCACAACAAACTTTTTTGTATGCAGCAAATTTTAATGGAAAAGGGTGGATATCATTATTAGACATTATAAACTGGTCTATCCGCTTGGGGTAAATCTGTTTCTTTTAAATCATTAAATCATTCTCCCGAAGATGATACGGTTTCTGCAAATACAGGGATATATTTAAGCTTTAACTTTTAGGTACGCAAAGTTAGCGTTTGTGAAAAGTAGTTGAGAGGTAGTCGAGAGAGTTACGCAACGCGCGTGATTACTTGCTAAATCATTAAAGATTGTTAATTGACGATTTAGTCAATAAGATAGCATTTCATTATAACGAAGGGAGTTTGAACAACTAAGAACGAAATTGCGGTAATTTAGACCGTGTGTCCAAGAGTAAGTTATTTGAATTATAATCAAATATTAAGTATCCTGTCTGCCATGCTTTTGACCCTATACATAGTAAAAGTGTGAATTTCCTACCCTTAGTTGTTAATTTAAATGAGAGAATAATAATCTATAGAATTGTTCTGATTATTGATGGCCTTTCTTCTAACCCTCAAAAACCAATAAACGCAACAGAACGTTTATTAAAACTTTACAGGCGCAGATGAATCATGGGTTAAACTTATCGTGTGAGTTTTGAGTATGAAAAGAAATAACTTTTTTTTAAACTGACTCCACAATGCTGGGAATATTTTAACGAGTGTGTTATATTTGTTGGCGGACCGCCTCTCTGTGCAGCTGAAGGAAATTGATTTGCAGGAGCCAATGATTAGCACAATTCTGATGCAGAAATTAAAAATTAAAACAGACTCCTGCTGTAACTGTTACTTTTTCGAATGCTGTACATTGTTCGTGAAAACTATGGAAATTTACTTTATGCAGCAGGATGTAAGGAACACAATATTTGCTTCTCTATATAAAGTCGTAAAAGAAATATTTTGTATCAGGAATCGAAAAGTATATTGCCAAACATCTAATAGTCAGTGATTTATAATTTCCAATTTTATAACTTTTGCTTATTAATTCTCGAATAGTACATTTAGCTGTTGAATAAAAATGTGCAATTTCTAGCTATAGGTATTTTTTGTGTAATTATTTATTACAGAAGTTCGAACAGGTAAGGGCAAAAATGTGTATTTTTAGGTCCCCAATGTGAAAAAAAAAATATAGCCCTGAAAAGTTCGCTGTCGCAATAAACTCGTTAAACTGGTGTTCGACAGTATAATGTGGTGCCATTGCCCAAATCGTATGCTAGTGAAGGAATTTTGTAAGGAGTTCAAGTACAAGAGTTTAAATATTATTCCTACACGCATTTTATTTATTTTTTAAAAAAAAAAAATCTTCTTTTTACGTTACTTATTTTTTATCCTCTTTGATTTATCCTTAAATATGATTAACTTGTTTCATCCGAATATTCAGTTGAAACATTTTTTTAGCTTGATATGCAAAGAAAAGAGAATCAAAGAAAAAATTATACTTCAGAATCTCATTTAGGAACCGGGCAAATTATAAACTACAGAAATATAAAATCTGGACGTGACAGCAATGATGTATAACTAGGGGATTTTTTTAAATATCGGCATTAACCCTTGTATTGTATTTGACATTCCTACAATTAATTGTAAATTATTTAGTGATCATTTGTAATATAATAGTTGCTTCGATTAGTTAAGGAAACGGAAGGAAATGAAAAGATTAATCGAACAGTGATGATTGAGTATTTCCTTCATCTTTAATAAAATAAATATATCTTTACATTGAACTATATATTGTATTAATAATTCTTATTATATTGTAGTTATTCTTATATTGTTTCAGCATTCAAAGTTTTGGATTATGAAAGAAATTTCGTTGGAAAATACGAAATAAGTTTAAGAAAATTGCTTACGAATGTCAAATAAAATTGTTATACCCTAACATGCTAATAGCAGCTTTAGTCAAGATTGAACCATTTATATTTGGTAATATATTGAATTTTCAGCATTACTTTAGGCTATAAGTCTGCAGACTACCCGTCTCCTTGACATATAGTACTAGACATATTGATATGTCTGCAGATGAAACGTACTTTATATTTGCTAGATATCCTCAAAAGTCAAAATCAACCTAAATGAAAATAATTGCTTTACTTTTTTTTAATAAAGTTTTTATGTTTCATTGGAGTTTAAGCAATATATTGTTTTTAAAAACATATATATTGAGTAAACCCCAGGCTAACATTAGTAGAATACCTTAAGATTCATTTGCTCAAGTTAATAATTTGCGTTTTAATTCATAACTGATTGATTGCATTTTCACTGAAATCTGAAGAAAATTTAAGATGACACAATTCAAAGGTGATAGCAAAATCTTCAAGGATAGAAATTATTCATGAAAAACACACATTTTCTCCTACCAGTTTTATTATTTTTTTTTAAAAAAAAACTTTAATTATTGAATGTACATTATTTTGACTGAATCCTACAAAGTATACCAATTTTACATAAAAGATTAAAAAAACGTAGTGGAAAACTTCAAGAACCCAAACTATACAAACAGTGCTTCTCAAAATCAAACAAAGTTAATAGCGATTCTTCTGAAAAGCAGAATTGACATCAAAACACTTTGGGAATGATCCCTTAGCTAATGAAACATCTGGCGCCTTCGAGGCATCTATTGCGTCGCCTTCCCGAGAAAGAAGACAACCCCAAGAAGTTTGCACTATTACCAAATGGGAGACTGATCTGCAGAAAGGGAAAAGAGAAGTAAAAAGGGCCTGATCCGATTAATGGGCCGTTATCGAAGATTCTCTTTAAATTGCTGCTGAGCCTCAAGGTACAACTGTGTGATGGAAGATGTGACCCCTAAAAGGGTTCGCTGGCGTCCTTTTATCATCGATTTCGAACCTCAAAACAAGCTGCGACACTTTTTCCTTTTCTATTTGGCGTCATTTTAAAGAGTCTTCTCATGTCTGTGGGGGATCTTGTCTAAGTTTCTGCTAATTAAAATGAATTGCACAGTTATTTAAGTAGATAGATTAAAACTGGAAACATTCTTCAGATTTTATAATATATTATAGAATATTATTTCGGGTTAGTCGTCAAATGTTTGTTTGTTTATTCTTTCTTAGTTAGAGTTAAATGTTCTCAAATTATGGCTGTAAATTTCTCGCAATTTCTTACATCACTTAAATTTCATAATTCTATTGTTTGTATATAATGATATTTCAGTCATTACAGACAATACGGGGATTAATGTTTATATTTTTATGTAAGTTTATGAAATCAATAACACGATTTTAAAATGAAATGTATTTAAAGACTTGCTCAGATAATAAGGAGGTTGCTGAGTTAAATTAAAGTTTAGACAACTTAATGAGTTTTAAATCTCAAAAAAAGAAAAGATAAACAAAAATGCTTATATGCAGATAATATTTAGTTGAAGGTGCCCTTGCTGAATTATAGAATTAATTTCAGTGGGACAAATAAAATTGTTCTTCTTATATAAAGGGTTATTTTAAATAAAGTTTTTAGTTGGATAAAAAACTTAGATAAAATAAACCAAGGAACTTCACCTAATTGAACAAGTTCCCATTTGTTTTTATTAAATGAAATGAACTGTATTAGAATGTCAGTAACTAGGTTATGTGAAAGATAAAAGTGACTATTTTATAAATGCTATACAAATCGTATATATATTTTCTGTATACTGTAGGGACATTAACAAACTGTTGGAAATATATAGAAACAAGTTGCAAAAGGTTGGACCTTGAGTAACAACAACTTGGTAACACGGGTTTCGGTTCCTATGTCCGTATTGTAATCGGATGAAGGGTACCGGATATCAGGCTTTAAAACTTGTTCCAACTACAGAAATACTGATTTTCAGCCAAATAGTTTAAAAAAGAATTCTTAAAAATGCCCCCTCCTGAATATCATTGCATGCCTGAAAGTCCAACTGATTACAAGATATTTAACTTTATGTAGATTGTACTTTCCTTTTAACAATGAAGTCGAGATTTAGGGAATTGGTTGGAAAACAATCTAGCAATGTGATGTCCTTCGATGAATCATGATTCAGCTTATATACTGAAACTCGTCGTTTAATCTGAATGGGACATAAATCACACAATTCTTACATCAAAGGATGAGACCAATCTCGCCAAAGAATCGTTTTGGTGTAAGTGAGCAGTTATTTACTGGGTGTATGAATTTCATGTTTTCTGATGTTCTGTAAATAAGACAGGATAAAAATATAAGATTCTAGAGTTGTATGTGTGTGTTCGTCATTTATAAAGTGTTATGGGAGCACAAATTTTATTTATGAATGTCAATGTGGAACCCAGTCATTCTATATTCGTAGAAGAATATCTTGAAAGAATTAAGAACATACAATGGTCAGTAGGATCTCAGATTTAAGTTAAATTGCACATGTTTAGTAGAAACTTCTCCACCAAATATAATTTCTAATTTCAAAACTATTCTGGAATTGGACAGAATCTGTCACCACAATTGATTTCAGGCTTTCATTCGTAGCATGAAATGATGTTGTAATGCTTATATTCAAATAAGAGTTGTTCATACATTCTACTAAGCGACTGAACAGCCTTTGAGTTGCTACATTGAGCAGACAATTCAAATCAATCATTTAGCTAAACTTTATTTTCGAACAAATGGTGGCAAAGGTACTCAAGATGTATTGGTCACTAACTCGTGGCTAGGTTGTTTCTGTTGAGCCTTCTACTCGACTCCTCTAATAACCCGCTATTTAGCGGGAGCGATTCACATTAAATCTGTCGATGCACAATGTACCCAAGTTTAGCTTGTTGTGGAAATTTAAAGAATGATATGCCAACTCAGGTGTCACCCTGACACTCAGGGAACTAGATTGAGGTTCAGAGTTACGAGGTCTATCACGAAAGCCTTCGTGATGTCTCAAAATATGATGTACATAAACACTTTAATTGATCAATCCACAATGATTAAAAATTGCATATATTCATTTTATTAAGAAAAATGTATAGCTATCTGATTAATTATCTTTCTATATGTAAACATGTGTATTGATTGAAAATGCACAACCGTTATTTTAAGTCTTATGATTTTTAAAAATAATATAACGGCTTTATTTTCAATCATATTTAACTGTGAAAAACAAAGAAGCATATATTTAGCGGTTTTTTTAACGAAACAATACGTGTAATTTAAATATTTAAAGTGTAAATATTTTTTTTATTATTTCAAACTAAAGGTGTTTTCTTAATGATCTGAGATATAAGTTATATTATTTTTCTTAATGTAAATATATTCTTGCAGGACTCAGAGTTTTAGAACCGAATAAATATATATGAGCCGCTATCATTTTGTATAATTTCTTTAGTAAAAAACTCTCTTTTAAAATTTTTACTCCTACAAGGAGATTAATTTAAATTTATAATGGGTAATACTTTGCAAAATATAATACAGTGCATTGTAAAACTAAAGATGTCTCACATTCCATTAACGAATAAATTGCGCGAGTGATTGAATTTGGAATTTTATGGCTCGAGAATCAACTGAAGCTATACGATATTCAAACTATTCGAAAGAGGAAACTTAAATAATATGGTATCCAATGTGTTTAGTTCGCAATATGATTAAATTTTATATATAAAGAATCTAATTCAATTCATATTGCTTCGAAAATTCTACATCATTTATAATTATTTTGCACATAAACGAGTAATACTTTACACAAGTCTTTTAAATTAACAATTTCGAGGACACTGTGAAAGATTTGGGTTTATGTGTTGCAGAAATATTCTTTGCAATGTAAGCTAAATGAATTATTACAGGAAATCCAACAGAAAGGTACACATATAAGCTATACAAAATATCCCGGAACTAAAACCTTTATTACCCCTATTAGCTTTATTACCACAACTAAACTAGTCTAAGCAACACGATCTTTTCTTACCGGCCGTTGCCCGATTTCCTGAGAAAATTGAAACGACTAAACAACAGGCTATTACAGTTCTAATGTAACCGGAGTTGAAATAGTTCTCAGACTTTATGTCTGTGACCAGTAATTTTAGGGACAATTGCTCTATGCCTAGCACCAATGAGTAATGATGGGCGTCACAGTGTTGTGAAAGACTAAAATATATTT
The DNA here is from genome assembly GCA_019973975.1 of Trichonephila clavata. Classification (NCBI taxonomy): domain Eukaryota; kingdom Metazoa; phylum Arthropoda; class Arachnida; order Araneae; family Nephilidae; genus Trichonephila; species Trichonephila clavata. Next base: position 21,589 of record BMAO01005024.1, read on the forward strand.
TCTCTGGCAACATTGCTGATGGGGTACGGATCAAATAGTCAAAGGTTCATTGTTCTCAGAGAGAAACAGGGAAGTGCTAAGACAATTAGTTACGTGCACTCTGCAACTATTTGTCACAAAGAGAATTAGGATGCATGTGTTTGGTCAAAATTATAAATGGGACTCTACTGAAAGCTATAAGGAAGTTTCAGCCGTAAACACCAGTGCAATTTATCTCAAGAGTAAACTAAAACTTAGCTTTCTATAATTAGATTTTGTTATCTAGTTTGACCTACTTCCCTGGAACCGATTTTCTGATTGGATTAGTACATTTCAATTAATATTGCCTTATCTCAAGACTCTTAAACATTTTTCGCAAGCATTTATTAATAGCGTAAACATTTTAGATTTCTTTTTATGCGCAGAAACTCGATTATAAAAAAATATTTAATTGGTTAAGATGTATTTTTACGCAATAATAAGATATGGTTATTTTTAGCTGCTTAACCCTAACACTAAATAAGTACTTATTATGAAACCAATAGCTTTCAAAATACATTACAAAAATAATCATCTAGTATTTCCTATCAATTTTTATATTTAGCATTCCATATTTTATAATGATCTTATATTGTACTTGAAAACAACACAGATATTTGAATATTAGAACATAATCAAAATTATTATAGTATATGAAAAATTAAAGAACATAAATATCATTACATTTTTTTAATATTTATTTGTTATTTTTAATATTACATCAAAATATTAAAAGTAACCGAATACTTTTCATTTAAATTTCAGTGTTTAATCCTATGTTCGTTTTCTTTGAACTACAATTCTGAAAAGTGATAAAACTAGATCATTTTGAACATCAGTTTATTAGTTTATTATAGTACAAAGTAAATTAAGCTAAAAAAATATTTATGTAGAATTTCTTAACGTTTTAAGAGTGAAATCATTCTCCTTAATTCTCATAACAATTCTTTCAAATCAAAAACACTCATGTCACAAAGTATGAAGCTATTTCTTCCTTTCCTTATGAAAAGAAATAAAAGTAATCTACTTCAATATATAAATGAAATAATTAATTGCAGTCAATTTACTTTTAGCGAAAGTAAGTAGTCATTCCTGAGATAAGAGATAAAAATGAAATCTTTGATTGCAGACATAATATTTTTCAGCAAATGCTTGTCAAGTGCTTTTCTTCAAATTTATGATACTGTAAGTAGTTATTATAGTAGCAATAAAATAATTTCTAGTTACAGAATTTTGATCTTTAATACTGGGGATAAAGTGAAATTAATTACTTTTATGATTCTATATATAGTCATATAAAAACTTAGATCCAAACCATTTCCTACCGTCTAAGTATTAAGTTAAAATAACCATAAAAGTGACAAATGAAATATTGCTCATAAGATTTATTTTGAAAGAAAGAAATTAATAGTAATATTTCGCTTTAATTCTTTAACATTACTTTATTTGTTTTTAATATAAAGGTAAGACGCCTTCCTCCAGTTTTAAAGGAAATAAAGGAAAATTCATTATATTTGCTATATTGGTTACAATTTAACTCATTTCATATCAGGAAAACATGGAATAATTAACATTCTTGGAAAAAAAGTAATTTCTTTGACTGAATAACTGAATAGTTCTTCCATGAAAATGTAACAAAAAAATTCAAATTTTCTTATTTGGAAAAAAAGCAACTTACTCGAATACTTACCCTTTAAGAGACGGTCACCAGAGTACTTAATTTCTTATACAAGACCAGGAAATTATTTGTGTGTTCCAAGAATTTTTTTGTTTTGGTTTTGTTTCAATGGATAGTGCAAATATATGAGTTTCTCTTATCATCACGAATAAAATTGCTTCTAATTTTAGTACTTAATTTCTATTTATACTAACAAATCAGTTAATTTCTAATTCGAAATCAAAATATAGTACAAAAATACTGACGAGATGTTATTGGCAAAACAGCTGAGATATAAATGTATTACAGCATATAAAAAAATGTAAAAGCCAATTCAAATAAAATTACAACAATAATTTTTTGACAAAACTTTTTTATAAATTTAATCAAATTAATCCAATTTCTTAAATGAGACTTTGCATTTAAATCTGTAATCATAATTTACCGTAGCAATTATTGAGCATTTGTTATATGTATATTTTTATTTCTTGTCTAATGGCTTATATTTGTAGTCTATCTATCAAACCAAAGTGTTAATATTCTGAAGGAGAACAAATATTTCCCGAAAGGTACTGCGGTGGGAACTGTCTAGCATTTTGAAATACGAAACTTATAGCAAACTTTTACAAATAATACGTGATAAGATTAGAGACATATCTTTCAATTTACTTGATTTACTGAAATGCTCCCTTTTTTAAATCCATGAAATAATAACATCAATGTATAAAAAAATGCAACGAAGTTTTACTAACAGATTGGTGGAACAAATAATTTCCCGAGAAAATGCATTGTTGCAATGTTCAAATAAATATTACATTCTTATTTATATGGAATTTTAAACTATAATTTCATTTAATGTATTATGTATTTAATCGATATTTGTCAAGGCTAATTTTTAAATTTCATACATTGGATTTTTGTAATGGGCGAATATTGCTATTTTTTATTTTTTTTTATTTATTACATTTCAATCAGATGCTTACATGGAACTTCTTGAATTTATTTGTATATTAGTTATATGTATTGTACTAAATTTTTATGAATACATATACCACAGTAATTGCCACGAATTAATTTTATGAATGAAGAACAATACTTAATCACATTCTATTTTACGAATATTTTACTGTTTTATAGAACATAAGAAAGTACTTTGGGAGCAATTACTTTATTAATGTAAAGTTTTAACCTTTTTTTAAAAGTTATGGCTTGAATAAAACAGCATTCATTATACTAGTATTAAATTTCTTTTAGAAGTGAAAACATTACTACATAGTATTTTTGTGTATTTTATAGTGTGAAATCCTTTTTATAATTCGTTTTAAATACACCAAGATACTTTCACAGAATTACAATTCAGTACAAATTCTTGCCTAAGTAAGTTGTATTCAAAAATATTCAGTATTCAATGAAACTTCCATTGAAAAGAAAAGGATTATTTTAAACAATTCATAAAACATTTCAAGTTCTTCCAAGTGCCACTTGTTTTCAATAGCTTCTTGATCAATAACACTGGAATGGTAAACTGAGCACTTTACATGACATTAAGTCAAACATCATAATTTCAATTTTATTTCGATCATAAATTGTGTGGAGAATTTTAATTTTGCTTCAACATCAGGTATTTATTAGTTAATTTTTTATCCATGAAAAAATATTGTAGCATTTGTATATATAGATAAAAACCAGTGTGTATTGAATTCCAAATATTACTTAATTTCAATATGCAAACATTAAGGCTTCTTCTTTCAGATTTCTTGACAAACAAAAATTTAATCCATAAGCCTAGAGTTAGATTCAAAGTATCGATTTTATTTTATTAATCACTTCATTGGAATTATATTTACTGGATTTTAAATCGAATAAACTTATAATCGAGAAAAAAGAGCGTTATAACTTCGATGTTTATTTAAAAGATAAATTAGTCAATATTTTTGCATACACTCATTCCATTAACATAATATTTATTTTATAATAAACATTTTCATCACAGAAAAATGCATTTTTTAGTTACAATGCGCTATGATAATCACTATGAGAGGAATAAGATATTATTTACTAGGAAAAAGTGGTTGCTTTTTTGATGACGTTTTCATTATTTCTATTTGTCTAGACTTTAGACAATGTCAGCTCATATTTTAGCCAGACTGGATTGTTTCAAATGTATCATAAATATTGTTATACTATCCTCTTTGAATTGAGTCTAAAACAATCGTGTTTTTGGCATCATAAAAATTCTTCGAAGTCAATAAATGCCGTTTATATTTTGACATCATAAAAATTCTTCGAAGTCAATAAATGCCGTTTATATTTTGACATTCATAAATATATTCCGAAAATATTGGATTATAAATATAGGTTGCATACTCTATGAGTATCCAATTAGAAATCACTGAGACAAATATGTTATGTCGATTATAATGGGTTTGGTGTAAAATAAACCCGTAATATAGTTATTAGATATTTATTACAAAAATGTGTACTCTTACATGTTGTACTTTTAAATATGTTCCTAAGAAATTCAGGATACATAACATTTGATTTATTAAGCTTTAAAAAAACACCTAGTCGTAACAAAGAACAGGACCAGACTTCAACTACGCTACCTTTTCACATCTTTTTTTTTTTTTGTCCATGGGCTCACTGACATGAGCGGTCAGAAGATTAGAACCAGACAACGTGGTACAAACCTGGTTTAAGTTGTGGATGTTTACAGTTATCTCTCACATACAGTTTTGAGTCTCTCCCCTCATATAAAATTAAAGTTAGGACAATTATTAGCGTTTTTAGGTTTTGGCAAGCCATATGGTATTCAGAAAGCAAATAAAATTAATTGATTTATCCATTAACGTTGAATTGTAATGAAAACTTGGGCCATTGGGGGTGGATCTCTTAACTTAGAACCACCGCCTAGCGACCAGGACGACGCCTGTCCCACCATCCGATCTCCAAATTCCCACACCATGTTAACGTTAAGGGGGGTTCATTGTTAACAGGGTATAAACGTATAATGCACTGAAGTATGTCGGCAGTGATGACCAATGGCATACATGAGCTATACACATGCTATAATTAAAATAATTTATTTATTGATACTTAAACCAAAATTAATATTTCTTATAGTTGAACTATTGACCATCCTCTCTGAAAAGGCTTAAACATAGACATTTGAAACCCTTATTAAAATACAATTATATTTTAAAAGAAAAATAATGCAAAGGATTTTAATTATTAAGTTAAACAATATAAGTTAACAATATACAGCAATTTTCCTTATGTTCGAGAATGCATTTGGTAACGTGTAATAAACTCAACTTTTTGTCCTAAGAATTGAAGAACTCTAATAATGGATTAAAAAATTATTTAATGAAGAAATTCTAAGTATTATTTATAATTATAAATTTGAATGAACAAAAAAAATCTTTAAAATAAAAAGTGTCTAAAATTATATGCGTGAAACATGATTGTTTTAATCTCTCTAGATATCGAGTTTGTATTGAGAATAGTATTAAGTTAGAGTGGATGTGTGTGTGCTTAGTTAATGCTTACTCACAAGAGTTTTCAATTTTCTTCTGAAAATACTAAACTTGTCATAAATCATATTTGTCAATCGTATATGTATATGTTAAAAGAAATTCAATTTTTTTCATCGAAACTAATAAAAAATATTTTGGTTGTTGAAATAATTCGTTATGAAGTGGCGCGCTTATCGGGTAGGATAGAACTCTTGACCTTTGGGTCCGAAGCCGAGTAACTTAACCACTACACCAAAATGATCACCATGGTGCGGAGGTTGTTACTGGCTTATATAGAGGGTACCGCTACATACTCCCCCACCAGTGAGTTGGTGGTTAGGCGAATGAACGATGAAGTTGTTATATCGAGCATGTTAGCTGCTGCGTCGCTAGTTGTGACGGCTTGAGGGTTGCGTCACTATGCGAAGACTTGAGTTGCATTTGCGGTGGATAGATGGCGCCAAGACAGTTCAGAAGCTTGCGTTTTTCTGAGTTCAGCCAGGGTCACCAATGAAGTGGCGCGCTTATCGGGTAGGATAGAACTCGGGACCTTTGGGTCCGAAGCCGTGTAACTTAACCACTACACCAAAATTATCACCATGGTGCGGCTAATGGTCGCTAATGTCTTTTTATTGGGACATGGAACGCATAGCGTTCCTCCGTCCCATAACTAGATAGTGATTGTTGCTTGAAAGTGGGAGGGACTGGTTGGAGCGGAGAGTCCTCCTGGTTGGTGGGGGCGATGTGCTCCCTGATTGATTGCGTTGTCATCTTGGCTGAAGATCCTTTAGGATTTTCTTGTTCAGAAATGTGAGGTGGAGAGGGTGCCCTGTGATTGGCGGTTGTGACTGAGTGAAATAGCTCTCTATTGGTAATATGGAGAAAAATTAAAAATGGCTAGCCTGGTGGGTACCCCGAGGGGTGCAGCAAAGTGAAAAATGGAGATAGAAATGAAGTTAAAAATAAAAAAGAGAATTTTGAGGGCCATTTGCCACCGGCAAATGGAGGAACAAAAAATTAAGGTGGATTATAAGAGTCTAGTAGAATCCTCCTAGGTCTCTAAGATCTTTGGAGGGAATATAGTTTTCTAAGTTGATGATATTTGAGTTATTGATATTAGGTAGATTTGAGTAGAAATTTTTTGCACGAGTTTGAATGTGATTTTTAAACGAGGGAATTTTTATGGATCTGTAAATATTACGATTGGCTGTATATCTGCCAGCTTTAACAATGGTTCTTATGATTGAATTTTGAGCAATTTCTAGAATTTTAACGTTAGTCTTTGCTGCGTATCCCCACACAGGACAAGCGTAACTTATAATGGGCCGCAAAACAGCAGTGTAGAGAAGTACTTTGTTAAATATTTCCATTTCAGAATTCCGGTTAATTAAGGGATAGGTTGTTACTGGCTGAAATAGATGGTACCGCTACAGTTATTTCAGAGTTTATTATTCACTAAATAGAGGTTTTTTTGCCTTCATTTTAATCGGACAAAATAAAATTTCGTTAAATAGCGGTTCGATAAAACCTGGTCTGTGATATATATAGATATAGATAGATAGATAGATAGATAGATAGATAGATAGATAGATAGATAGATAGATAGATAGATAGATAGATAGATAGATAGATAGATAGATATTGGTCCTGGACCTTCAAGCATATCTCATGATATTTAGTTCTTTATTTACCAGCCTAATTGGAAACACTATTAGCTGCAAATTTAGTTGTTGGGAAAGAAATGCGTCGTCAAATTCGAGGCGAGTTGACGCATGAGATATTGGATACTACCAATTAGCGTGCCCAGATGATAAAAACGTGAGAGTAAAGAACACTCTCGAAATGCCCTTGACATAAAATCTGGCATCTTTTAAATCAAAAAGGAAAACATTTTTTGTCTGCTATAATATTTGCTGCCTTGGTGCTTATTTTGTGTTAGTGTAATTAGATATGTATCGTCGAGAATGTTTTTGAGTTACATCAAAAATATATTAAAAAAAGCTACGATCGTCATAATGAACAACTGTAAATTCTACACAGCTAATACGCATTCATTTTCATTTTAGGGGGATTAATCTGTTACATTAAAACTATAATTTTAGAATGATCCTAACCTTTGATGGGTTATGGTATTAGTTTTAAGATAATTATATTGCATTCTTCTTTTAATATATATTTATTAAATTTTATAAAATTTATATTAATAAATATATTTATAGAAATTAAGATGTGAATTAGGTGCACGTTAATTTGTATTATATTTGCGCTTTTTATTCATTGAATCTGCTCCAGAAGTAAAATTTAATTTTTATACATGATTCATGCATAAAATTGTACTTTTAAAAGAATAATAACTGAAATACTGATATATTACTTTCTTAAATAATAGTGTTTAAATATGTAAAGGTAAATATATATATATATAAGAGAAAAATAATAAAATTGAAATAAATAAATAATATTTAAAACGAAATGACACCCACATATAGCTAAAAATTAGAAACTAATTGTAAAAAAAAAAAAAAATTGAGAAGATAACAGTACTTTATAAATGTTGATGTGGCTACAAATGTGTTAAATAAGTGTTTATGAATATAATCGTTAGTTATTACTAAAAATTAACAGCTGTGTGATATGATAAAACTTAAAGGCATAAAACTATAAAGGTTAAAAGTCAAATTCATCTTGTTAATGATTGTCTGAAGAAGCTTAAAATATAAAGATGAATACCCTGAGACTAAATGTAGAATAAAATAAAACACTTCAAGATGAAATTACCTATTAAATATTTTTCTCTAAAAACGATATATTTTCTGTACTGTAATATGAACCTAACGTATATTATAAAAATAGGTTATATGAAGCTTTAGTAGACTTTCGGATATTCTACTTTTGTATAAAATTATCAATGGGTATGAAATGTTGCTTATTAGAATAATTATAAATTTGTGTTACATTGATTTCTTTACATTGAAATTTTTTCTAGTGTTTCAATTTTTTGAAAATTTATTGAACTGGCGATAAAATACTCCTTATTGTTTCACCTATATTTGATGATACTTAGTAGTGTGAGAAAAATAGTGGAAGGTAGCATTGCTTAGAGCACTATTCTAAAGGGTATAGTTTCTTCTAAAAATAAGTTTTTCCGAAAGCAATAAGTTAACTTTATTCTTAAGCTGTTTTATGACTCATTTCCTTTTTTTCAAAGCTTAGTTTAATCTTAGCTATAAAAGCTTAGTGATTTTCTATCACACATAGTTCTTTGCCTCGTAATTTCTTACATATCTTCATTAATTAGATTATTTGCATCAAAATGACACTCAAAAATGTATTTCAATCATTGTTTTCAATAATGGCAAGACACATAACTACATTAATATGTATTTATCATCTTTCCTTGAACATATGTAGTTACCTTTTAAAATTTATTTACACATTCTTTGTATTAAAATTCCTTGTTTTTCAATTTATTTCACAGTATCTTTAATATAAGTCTGAATGTTTATTTGTTTGGGGCTTATAAGATTCCAAGCCATTCATATCGTTTCTAAACCTTACAAGGAGTTTTACTGATGTTTTTTTTCAGGAACCACAAGCACATATTTACGCTAAATAAAATTTCAAATTTATGTTTAGTG
>BMAO01005025.1:0-16819 GCA_019973975.1 Trichonephila clavata
TCATCATCTTTCAAAACAAATTAACAGATTGAAAAAAAAAACTGGAAGATCTTGACATTTATTTTTATACATTTATTATATATTTTTTTATTTATATAAGCCTTTTCACTTTTGTACGTTGTATATGCTTTCTTGTTTTTTATACATTTACAATGTATGCTAATGCACTTTCGAAATTTCTTCATTTCTTAACATTCTATTTGGATTTCTTTTTGTGCTGTATCAACTAAAGAAAAATTTATTAAAGCAATTTTTCATTTATAAATCACTTTTTATCGATATTTGTGTAAAATATTGAATTATATTTTTCTTTCAACAACTATAAAAGATGTAAAAATTATTTACAATGAATTTGAAGTCTTTCCATTTTGTACACTTTATTTTTCTGCATTTGAATCACACTTAAGTACAATGATAGCCAAAATTGTAAGTGATGTAATTTAAGTATTCAGCTACACAAGGACTTTTGGTGACAGACTACGTAATTTTGAACCATGATCAAGTGACGAAGGACACCTGAGCTGGCACTCCATCTTCAAACTTCCATACCAGACCAACGGGAGAACCTTTGAGCATTGACAAATTTATCAAGCATCGGCCATTTCTGTTCGGTGGGTCTTGAGCGGTACTAGGCTTGAACTCATGACACGCCTGTCACGAGTCCATTACTTTGATCACTAGGCACCCACGGCCTATTGATTATTATATTATAAGGATATTAAACATGAGTTTTTCAAGTGTAAATAGGTACTAAGAGTCTACAGTTATATCAAGTCATACTAACATAATTTATTTTTGCTGCTCCGCAACTGTGGTCCTCTTTGTCTTAAAACACACTAGTATTATTATACACATATAAAGTAAATTTTTAGCGCGTTTTTCACGTAGTGGAACAAAAGCGCTATTAGGAAGCAAATTTCGTCTTCGTTTCATACATTGTGGTACCTTTTTCTCAGCTAATAAGCAACCAATTGACCTCGCGTTTTCGCGCATTTGTGTCCTAGATGAGCCAAATCATATTTAATTTTTCCCATAATTTTCCTCCATTTCGCTAGTTTATAACAAAATTTTCTCGAATTTTACCTAGTAAATTTATTGTTTGCAAAAAGTTTTTTAAAAAAGATCTACCTGCATTTTGGAGGAAATCTTCACAAAAATGTTCAGAAAACAAGTATAAAAGGCTCTGATTTTACTTTTTTAATTCTTTTTTTAAACAGTAAAGTAACAAAATATATAGTTTGAAGCGAAAATAGTTTTTTTTTTTGAAAACTAAAAGTGGTAAGATAATAGTGTAAAGTGAAATAGTTTTTCTGAAAAAAACTAAAAGTGTGAAATTTTTTTTTGAAAACTAAAAGTGAGAAAAGTTTTTTTGAAACCTGAAAATGGGAAGGAAAAGAACGTTGACTGGAAAAAGTGAAAGGAAAGCCGACCGTGAGGAAACTTTAGATGGACTGTTCATTAACGGTGACTTCCATGAACCAAATCCTCCTTCCATTCAACACCCTGTGACAAAAGAAATGCAGCGTTTTAAGAACAGATTTTCGTCTCAAACCAAAATTCCAGCACTTGCGATTTCCAAGCCAATCAATTCAATTTGCATTGTTCAACGTACAATCCCTTCGCAAACACATAACCAGTGTACGTGCGGATCAGGTTCGTCTATCCATGTGAAGTTTTGCTATTTCAAGAAACAGGGTTAGTGACTGGTGAGAATCATGATATTGAAGGATATAACGAAGTCATCCGAAACCCTTCATTGCATCCAATAGCTCAAGCCACAATCATATATGCTCGCATTCCCGAAGAAGTAACAAACAAGCAACATTCAGAGACAATCATACAAAATAAGCACATCGAGATGACTATTGCAACTACAGAGGTATCAATATAATCAATTTATATCGCAATCCAAAATCTGACTGGGAATCCTTCGAAAACTTCTTACATCAACACGCCATCTGGTTTACTAGTTTAAATGTGATCTTGTGCGCGATTTCAATGACAAAGATTTGACTAATGCAAACGATACATTAAGAATATATTGAAAACGGAATTTGACCTCGACATGCTATCACCACGTGAACCAACAACTGATTCTGGCCCCACTATCGCAATGCAGTCTTTGGAAAATTGACTGACTACACCATCAGTGTTTACGTATACGAGTCATTCTTTACATTCCATAAGCCTTTGTTAGTTAAGCTAAATAAACTTTAAGTAATGTAGTAAAGTTATTATTAATTGTATATACTTTTCCTTGTTAAACTTAAAAGAATAAATACATAGAAGCCAGTTTTTGTAGCTTCTGTAAAAGAATATATATATATATACTAGCTGTTACCCGCCGCGCTTCGCTGGGTATTTCAAGATGTTTTATAAAATTTTTACTGGCTTATATATATATATGTATAAATTATTTGATATCTAAGTCCTATCATTAAGAATTCGATTGAATTGAAAAATATACTTATACCTGTAACTGTCACCTGTTGATAAAAAAAAAGGGCAGAACTCATCTAATTTGTATTTTTCTAAAAAATCTCTAAAATTGAAGCATAGAATGATGTTTGCTCTTTCGTAACTCAAAAACCAAGTGGATTCCCGCAAAACCAATTTTCGGTGGATCTCTACTCCGTAAATTGAACATGCAAGCCAAATTTCAAGTCTAAATCTAACAGAAAAAAAGCAAAAGTTTTACTATAAATATCCCCGTAATCCGTTGAGAGCCGTTTTTCCAAAATTACCGCTCTTAGCGGATTTCAATTCAACAAAAGAAAAATGCAAACCAAATTTCATTATTATAGTCCTTGTAGCTCGAAAAAAGTAATTTTTTTTGTCAATACGTCCCAGTAACCCCCTGCACCCCCCAGAACTTGATTTGCTTAAAATTTATTCTTAGTGGATCCCTATTCAGCAAAAGAAACATGCTTAACAAATTTCAAGTATACGGGTCTAACAAATTAAAAACAGGAATTTTTTATGTAACTCCTCTTGACCCCTCGCAAACATCTTTAGGGGTCAATTTTCATTTTTACTCTTTGTTAGAGGAACTCTATTTCATGAAAGGAACATGCCTACCAATTTTCAAGCAGGATGATCAAGTAGTTTAAAAAATGGAAATATTTATCGATTACGCCTCTTAATCTCCCGAAATTAAACTTAGTAGTTGATATTCGCGAAACCCATTTTGTAGCGGTTCTCTACTTTACGAAAGGAATCTGCTTATCAAATTTCAAGACTGTACGTCCTAACAGTTTAAAAATGGGGATAATTGTCTATAACGCCACTTGAGCCCCCGCAACGCCACTTCTGGGTCTGTTTTCACAAAACCCATTTTGTAGGGGAATTGCACTCTTTGAAAGGAATCTGCTTAGCAAAATTTGAAGACTGTGCGTCAATTAATTAAAAATGCAAAAAAATTATCAATAACGCCCCTTGAACCCCCGCAACACCACCTAGGGGTCGATTTTCACAAAACACATTTTGCAGTGTATTTCTATCCTATGAGAGGAATCTGCTAACCAAATTTCAAAGACTGTGAGTCTAATAGTTTAAAAAAGAAATAATTATTTATATCTGCCCTTAACCCCCCGCAACACCCCTTGGGGGTAAATTTTCACCAAACCCGTTTTGGAGCGGATATTTAATCCATGAAAGAAACATTCCTACCAATTTTCAGCAGGTAGGTCAAATAGTTTAAAAACGAAAATATTTATCTCTTACGCCACTTAATCCCCTGCAACGCCACTTAGAGGTCTGTTTTTCAAGAAAACCTTCTTATAGCTGATCTCTACTCTATGAAAGAAATCTCTTTAATCAAATATAAAGACTGTGCGTCTAATAGTTTAAAAATGGAAATAATTATCTATAACGCCCCTTAAGTCCCCTCAACGCCACTTGGGGGCAATTTTCACGAAACCCATTTTTAGCGTATCTCTACCCTATGAGAGGAATCTGCTTACTAAGTTTCAAGACTGTACGTCTAATAACTTAAAAATAGGAATTTATAACGCCCCTTAAACCCCCCGCCCCCGCAACAACCCCTTGGGGGTCAATTTTCCCAAAACCCATTTCGTAGCGGATATTTACTCCAGGAAAGAAACTTAACTACCAATTTTCAAGCAGGTAGGTGAAGTAGTTTAAAAACGGATATATTTATCTATTACGCACCTTAATCCCCCGCAACGCCACTTAGAAGTCTGTTTTCACAAAACCCTTTTTGTAACTGCTCATTATTCTACGAAAGGAATCTATATATATCAAATTTAAAGACAGTGCGTCAAATAGTTTAAAAATGGAAATAATTATCTATAACGCCCCCTAAGCCCCTGCAACGCCACTTGGGGGTCGATTTTCAGCAAACTCATTTTGTAGCGGATCTCTACTCTCTGAAAGGAATCCGCTTACCCAATTTCAAGATTGTACATCAAGTAGTTTAAACATGGAAACAATTATTATTAAAGCCCTTAACCCCCTGTAACGCCCCTTGCGTTTCGAATTTCGGAAAATCCTTTCTTAGCTGATGTCTACTCTATCAAAGGAACATGTCTACCAAATTTTCAAGTCTGTAGGTTGAATAGTTCCAGAGATTTCGTGATTAGTCGTCAGTCAGTCAGTCAGTGAGTGAGTCGCTTTTCTCCTTTATATATATATACTTCGCTTGGTATTTCATGATGTTTTATAAATTTTTACTGCTTATATATATGTATAAATTATTGATATCTAAGTCCTAGCATTAAGAATTCGATTGAATTGAAAAATATTACTTATACCTGTAACTGTCACCTGTTGATAAAAAAAAAAAAGGGCAGAACTCATCTAATTTGTATTTTCTAAAAATCTCTAAAATTGAAGCATAGAATGATGTTTGCTCTTTCGTAACTCAAAAACCAAATGGATTCCCACAAAACCAATTTTCGGTGGGATCTCTACTCCGTAAATTGAACATGCAAGCCAAAATTTCAAGTCTAAATCTAACAGAAAAAAGCAAAAGTTTTTACTATCAATATCCCCGTAATCCCGTTGAGAGCCGTTTTCCAAAATTACCGCTCTTAGCGGATTTCAATTCAACAAAAGAAAAACGCAAACCAAATTTCATTATTATAGTCCTTGTAGCTCGAAAAAAGTAATTTTTTTTGTCAATTCGTCCCAGTAACCCCCTGCAACCCCCCAGAACTTGATTTGATTAAAATTTATTCTTAGTGGATCCCTATTCAACAAAAGAAACATGCTTAACAAATTTCAAGTATATGGGTCTAACAATTAAAAACAGGAATTTTTTTCTGTAACTCCTCTTGACCCCGCACAAACATCTTTGGGGGTCAATTTTCATTTTACTCTTTGTTAGAGGAACTCCATTTCATGAAAGGAACATACCTACCAATTTTCAAGCAGGATGATCAAGTAGTTTAAAAATGGAAATATTTATCGATTACGCCTCTTAATCTCCCGAAATTAAACTTAGTAGTTGATATTCGCGAAACCCATTTTGTAGCGGTTCTCTACTTTACGATAGGAATCTGCTTATCAAATTTCAAGACTGTACGTCGAACAGTTTAAAAATGGGGATAATTGTCTATAACGCCACTTGAGCCCCCGCAACGCCACTTCTGGGTCTGTTTTCACAAAACCCATTTTGTAGGGGAATTGCACTCTATGAAAGGAATCTGCTTAGCAAAATTTGAAGACTGTGCGTCCAATTATTTAAAAATGCAAAAAAATTATCAATAACGCCCCTTGAACCCTCGCAACACCACCTAGGGGTCGATTTTCACAAAACACATTTTGCAGTGTATTTCTATCCTATGAGAGGAATCTGCTAACCAAATTTCAAGACTATGAGTCTAATAGTTTAAAAGAAGAAATAATTATTTATATCTGCCCTTAACCCCCCGCAACACCCCTTGGGTGTCAATTTTCTCCAAACCCGTTTTGTAGCGGATATTTACTCCATGAAAGAAACATTCCTACCAATTTTCAAGCAGGTAGGTCAAATAGTTTAGAAACGAAAATATTTATCTCAAACGCCATTTATTCCCCTGCAACGCCACTTAGAGATCTGTTTTCACAAAACCTTCTTATAGCTGATCTCTACTCTATGAAAGAAATCTCTTTATCAAATATAAAGACTGTGCGTCTAATAGTTTAAAAATGGAAATAATTATCTATAACGCCGCTTAAGTCCCCTCAACGCCACTTGGGGGCAATTTTCACGAAACCATTTTTAGCGTATATCTACCCTATGAGAAGAATCTGCTTACTAAGTTTCAAGACTGTACGTCTAATAACTTAAAAATAAAAATTTATAACGCCCCTTAAACCCCCCGCCCCCGCAACACCCCTTGGGGGTCTTGTGAGGATTTTTTGAAATGTTCGACACACGGGAAAAATTATTAATTATTAAGTATTTTGAGTGTTTTATTAAAGTTTGTTCAAAAAAGTTTTTGGCTTTTTATTTTTTAAATCACCGATATTAAAAGTTTTAAAAATAATTTTTATTTAAACGCAACGATATTGATTCATTTCACAGTATGAAATTCAAAAAGAAAATAATACTATGTGATAAAAATATATTTAAAAATATTTCCTTATAATTTTTATATTTTTTTTCTTATATTCTACTGTTCTTCAATAAATCAATCTTTAAGAATAAAAAAAAACCATCGGTTGTGATGGGTTATATGAGGGAATTCCCCTTTTTCTACGCAGCGAGACTCAAAACTACGTCAACTTTTCCCATCTTCCAAACACAAAGCTAACGCAACGTGAATGACCTTGACGAAATTCAGAAAGAAGAACCGAATGAGCATCCCTTACGGGAATCTGGCAACGTTTTTTCAGGATTCTTCACATTTCCGGCTATAAAAAAATTATGGCGTGATAAATCGAAATGAAAACCATCCTATCTCTCAAGTTGGATCGAACTGCACATGGTGTGCAAATTTTATTATAATCGGTTAAGTGGTTCAGGAGTCCATTGAGGACAAACATTGTGACGCGAGATTTATATATATAAAGATTTGAGTGTTTTATTAAAGTTTGTTCAAAAAAGTTTTTGGCTTTTTATTTTTTAAATCACTGATATTAAAAGTTTTAAAAATAATTTTTATTTAAACGCAACGATATTGATTCATTTCACAGTATGAAATTCAAAAAGAAAATAATACTATGTGATAAAAATATATTTAAAAATATTTCCTTATAATTTTTATGATATTTTTTTTCTTATATTCTACTGTTCTTCAATAAATCAATCTTTAAGAATAAAAAAAAACCATCGGTTGTGATGGGTTATATGAGGGAATTCCCCTTTTTCTACGCAGCGAGACTCAAAACTACCTCAACTTTTCCCATCTTCCAAACACAAAGCTAACGCAACGTGAATGACCTTGACGAAATTCAGAAAGAAGAACCGAATGAGCATCCCTTACGGGAATCTGGCAACGTTTTTTCAGGATTCTTCACATTTCCGGCTATAAAAAAATTATGGCGTGATAAATTGAAATGAAAACCATCCTATCTCTCAAGTTGGATCGAACTGCACATGGTGTGCAAATTTTATTATAATCGGTTAAGTGGTTCAGGAGTCCATTGAGGACAAACATTGTGACGCGAGATTTATATATATAAAGATATATATATATATATATATTTTTTGCTTTTTTATAGTGCTGATACAGATTTGTGTCATTATTTCTTTTCAGCTCAATAGTAGTACATTTAGAGGAGTGGTATAGTACACACACACACTACTTTCTGTTAGTAAAAAGTTCATTAGTTGCATTATTGTAAAATACAACATGTGAAAACGCGCTAAAATTACTTGGCCATGCCAATGATTGATATCTTGTTTCTCTTCACACTAAAAATTTTTCTTATCTTTAAAATTTTAAAATCTTTCAATTATATTTAATTATCTAACACAGTACTGGGCTAAAATTTGAAAAATAAGCCAAGCCAAAGCAACTCAAAAAACCCAAGTGATTGGAGGTAAAGTTTCCCTGCGGGAAACAGGCACTTCTTAACCACTCTTACCATTCTCTTCTTGTGTTAAACTGATGACATTAGTTTAGAATTTCTTTTTTTTTTAAACCATTCATTTCATTTTGAAAGATCTACAGCTTTAATTAAGAATCCTCAACGAGTATGAAATAAGAAACAGAATGAATTTTGTACAGTGATTAATAATATAAAAATTTCAGCCGTTACCAGACCTGACTCTTACAGCTTTTTCTGCCCCCGACAAAAATGGAAAATGCCGCCCCTCTACCCAAAGTAAAAAGTTATTGTTAAAAAGGCAAATTGTTTACATAGATCTACACCTATAAAACTTGAATAATATTTGCAAACAAAGAGACAGGATAACAAAACATATGTACTAAAACCCAAAAATAAATCGAAATTAAAATACACAAAAGGCTACAAGTGTTTTTTTCCTGACCTTCAATTTTGAAAACTTTCTAATCAATTTTTTAAGGTAACTAGGGGAAGAAGATGCTTTAAATTTTGCATTTTTTTATTTTTCTTTTAAAAAAATAGAGGGCACTTTGCTGCTTCAATAGATGCATTATTTATGAGAATTCGATCAAAATATCGCCAAGAAATTGAATTTTAAAATTGTAAATAAATATGACGTAACTGTGATTTAGGTACACTTTCTTCAAAATCCGTAGTGTATTGTAAAAAACTAAATTTTTTATTTGAAGGATGTAATTTTTCTATATAATATCTTCAAATTCAATGAAAATTGTGCATTTTTGGTGCAAAAATTACAGAAAGTTTAAACAATTTGTTACAAAATTTCGAAAAAAAAATGTGTTTTATGAAATATTAATTATGTCTAGTTTTGCCTTTATAAATACTCAGTATAGTTTTTAAATCATAAATCAAGTGGATATAGTAAAAAATGGATTTGAGGGCTATTCTAAATTAAATACACAGCGTGAAAAATAGATATTTTCGTTTTTCCTAACTGCTTATTGTTAACATTTGAATGCTCATGGATAACTCTTATATGTTTATTACTTTTGGTTTTACATTAAAATAAATAAATATTCATATGTATAAATACAAAAACATATATTATTTTGTTATTATTTTTAAAAACAGAGTTCCATTTAAATTAAACATAAAATTAACTTCGTAAATTCATCAAAGACATTTTTTTGTGTATTCTTCTAATAAATATATGTATAAGAAAATTTATAATATCCTTTAATGATGATGTTGAAAGTGAAGTAAAAAAAAAATACTAAAACTTCCAGACATAAAACTTTGGCATTTTGAATGGAAGAAGATGTGAATCGTTAGTTACACGTATTGATGGACAAGTTTCTAAAGAATCTAGAATTTTAAACTTTCAATTTAAAAACTGATAAATTATGCTAAATAATCCAATTAACAATGGTATGGCTTTATATTGTACTAGCCGCGTTACCTTCCCGCTTCGCTGGGTATTTCATGATGTTTTATAAATATATCTGTATATATATATAAAATATTGATATCTGTGTCCTAGCATTAAGAATTCTTTTGTATTGAAAAATATACTTATACTTGTAACTCTCCCCTCTTGATAAAAAAAAAGGACAGAACTGCTAATTTGTATTATCTAATATTCTCTAAAATTGAGTATAGAATGATGTGTACACTTTCGTAACCGTATAACAAAGTGGATTTCCGCAAAACCAATTTTAGGTGGATCTCTACTCCATAAAATAAACATGGAAGCCAAATTTCAAATCTAAATGTAATAGGGTAAAAACAAAATTTTTACTATCAATACCCCCCCCCCCTCGTAATTCCGTTGAGAGTCGTTCTCCCACAAACCGTTCTTGGCGGATTTAAATTCTACAAAAGAAAAATGTAAAATTAATTCCATTATTATAGTTCTTGTAGTTCGAAAAAAAGAAATTTTTTGTCAACACGCTCCAGTAACCCCTTACTCCCCCAGGAGTTGATTCCCATCAAATGCGTTCTTAGTGGATCCCTATTCAACAAAAGGAACATGCTTAACAAATTTTAAGTACAAAGGTCT
Organism: Trichonephila clavata; assembly: GCA_019973975.1. NCBI lineage: Eukaryota > Metazoa > Arthropoda > Arachnida > Araneae > Nephilidae > Trichonephila > Trichonephila clavata. The sequence continues at coordinate 10,037 of BMAO01005025.1, forward strand.
AACGATTCTAAGACAGGATTTTTTTCCTATAACTCCCCTTCACCCCTTGCAACCCTCCTTAGGTGTCGATTTTTGTTTTACTCTTTGTTTGAAGAACTCTACTCCATGAAAGGAACATGCCTACCAATTTTCAAGCAGGTAGATCGAATAGTTTAAAAACGGAAATATTTATCTATTACGCCCCTTAATACCCCGAAATGAAACTTGGGGTTTAATTTTCGCGAGACCCATTTTATAGCGGATCTGTACTCAACGAAAGGAATATGCTTACCAAATTTCAAGACTGTACGTCTAATAGTTTAAAAATGGGAATAATTATCTATAACCCCCTTGAGCCCCCGCAACGCCACTTGGGGATCTGTTTTCACAAAACCCATTTTGTAGCGGATCTCTACTCTATGAAATGAATCTGCTTACCAAATTTGAAGACTGAGAGTCTAAGCGCCCCTTGAGACCCCGCAGCGCCACCTGGGGGTTGATTTTCACAAAACACATTATATATTGAATCTTGAAAAATACGTTGCTCGTTTCAGTCACTATTGAAATTCAGAATAGGAACCTTTACTTCTCATAGGACTTATTTCAACTCAGCTTCTTTTTTTTTTTTTTAATATTTCTAAAAATGCCTTTCAAAAATAAAAGTAATAGAGCTCGTAAACATCCTATGATAGGCAGTATTCAAGTCTTTGAACAATGCAGAAAGGCAATATATGTCTAGTTGAAAAGAGAGGGGTTTGCTGATCAAAGATAGCCTTTGACCCCAAATTGGACATTCCCCCTCAATATGAAGGAAAGGTTATGTGGTCAGATCCGACAGTGGAAACACTGTCTGCTCTGGGAAGTTGGGTTGGAAGAGTGGATATTCTTGTACCTATTGCGTTGTTTCCCTAATCAGTCACATGTCATTTGTTGTACACAGTTTCGACCCTTCATTATACTGTTATTTACTATTAATTTTTAAATATTTCTCTGAAAGTTCTTATTTTTATTACACTTCGCTATCTTTAAAACGCATTCGCACTATAATATCTTAACAATTTAATATAAATAAAAAATGTATTTATTCTTGTAATTCGATAATCGTGAAAAAACAGAAAACTTCCGTAAAAAAAAAGAAGGAAAAAAAAAAAAAACGTTAGCACACGTGAAAGATATTTACCATTTAAAATACCGTTTTAAATTACATTTGTAATTTTTAAAAGCATTTATTTACTTATTTGTTTGCACCCTTTATCTGTTCTAAGAGGGGGATGTGTCCGATCTCTAGGTGGTGATGGCTCTAGCCACGAAATATTATGTGTCCACTCTAACCACGTCCTCTTTACCCCACACCACCGAAGAAGGAAATGGTATGAAGAGACAGTAGATGTTATTTTTAACAATCATTGAAACAAATTAAGAAAATTTATTATTTAGAAAAGAGAAATCCCCCCCCCCACACCTCAATACTGAAAAAGCAAATCCAAATGGAATCCAGCGTAATCTTATGAATTACAATTGAAATTATAATAATTTAATTACAATTGATAAACTTTCCCTTTAGGACTACTACTTCGTTTTAACGCACGAATATTATTGATTTTTATAAATTATATATAAGTGCATATTATTAAAACATGTAAGAACAAAAATTATTTAACGTAGATAAAATTTTCGATTCTGTATTTGAAATAATAGTCCTTTCACATACTTATTATTTTTTTAGAAAAAGGAGCAGATAAAATGCATATCTAAGAAGTTTACTTTCTACTTTGTAGAATCGGTGAATAAATAAGAATTATTCGACAAGAAATGTTTTGTATATCAGTGAAAAAAGAAACCAACGTTTTTTTACTATTTTGATACTTTTTTTGATTGATGATTGTTATGCATCTTCTAAAACTAATAAGATTGGAAATTTTTGAAACATGTTAGGAATTTTATTTATTTGTGTGTGTGTGAGAGAGAGAGAAGGGGATAAAAGAAGAAAAACAAAATTCTCAACAAAAGACACCATACTCACCAATTACATGGAATTTATTTTTACATGGAATTCATAGCAAATTATGAAAATTTATTTGTAAATTATATGCCAGCTTAATTCTGGAAAATAAACCATATAATTTTCTATGGTACTATATTTATTCGTTAAGAGTAAAATTGCTTCATACTGTTAGTCCTTTTTTTTTAATACAACAGATTGAAACATAAAACTTAATTTTTCACTAATGTATACTACCTTTTCTCCTGTTTCGTTCTCCTCAGCATTTATATAGAGCAGTGGCCTTCAAACTGTGTTCCACGGAACCCTGGGGCTCTCAAGAATACGCGTCACAATAAACAATCGAAAAGGAGATTATAAAAGTATATGTAAAATGGATTGAAGTTTGTATAACTACAAGTATCTTTTATAAAAAGCTCATTTCATCATTAAAATTTAAAATTCTATTTGTACTCTGTTTGTCCTATTTGTAAATCTGTCGAGAGCTTAAATGCTCTCCCGTTGGTGTGATGTGGTAGTTAGGAGAGGGGATACTAGCTCAGGTGTCGTCCTCGTCACTTGACCATGGTTCAAAATTACGAAGTCCGTCGTCAAAAGCCCTCAGTGCGACGTTAATGTTCACTCACTCATTTTACGAAACAAAAAAGGTGAATTAATAAGAAATGAACAATTATTTTATTTTACCAGTATTAAAAACTTTTAAAAATAAATGAAATCTATATCTTTTCTATTCGATAATATCTTGTTCAATTTTTCTATCCGATGAATTTTTCCGTCTTTGATTCTTTTCCGTCTTGCAACCAATTTTTAGTATTTTAAAGTCGCTGTATCTTTAAATATGCTTTTTTTCTATTCAATATTACTGTCTGCAGTGCCTGTTTAGGCTCATTTCGATACCTGGGAGCAGAAGATCCACATGTACTCTTGACTCTGGAGAAGTGAAACTTATAATTAGAAAACCTGTTTAAGTCCAGCCTATCCGGGCCCTTCCCGGCCCAGGGCGCCCGCCCCAAGTACCCAATGGATAAACCGACACGGACTGGTATTTTCTATCATTGAACATTTTCAATTCCCTGGTCAAGTCTGACTAAATTTTTAATATTAATAGATGCTGCGGTTTCTTTGCGCAATACATTTTACACATATCAAAGTCAGAATTAAAGTTAATTAGGAATAATATCCATTTTAGTAAAATATGTAATAAAATTTTTAAGTAGTAAAATTTTTATAAAATTTTTTTAGCACTATAGTTAAAATATTGATTCGGTCTAGTTTATTTTTAAATTAGAAAATAAAGTATTCACAAAATGATAATCCAGTGAATAAACTTTTACAAACACTTACTTTAAAAAAAATAATTTTCTAAGTATGTAAACGGTGTTTTCATTAGTTCACGACAAACATTGGTGCGAAGTCTATAGGAAAGAAAAGAAAGGTACAAAAAAAGGGGGAGGGAGGTAGGAACTTTTATTTTGCTCTGTAATAAAACAGCAAAGATCAGATGAAACTGCAGAGTGTGAGGGGGAAAGGGGGTACCCGCTTTTGGTGATACTTGAAAAGTCTTCTGATGGGGTTTTTGCGTAGAACAGGGGTGGCCAACCCAAATGACCTTGCGGGACACTTCGGAAAAACATTACAATTCCGCGGGCCACATATAAAATATATATCTCTATGATAGATTTGGATTCATTACAAGCATTTATTGGAGTAAGAATTTAAAACAGAACGAATTATTATTGTTTTCATTATTTTTATATGTATACAAACATAGATAATATAATAATGAAAATGCAATGAATCAAATAATATGATTTAAATTTATTTGATTAGTGAGATATTTGTTTCTCAACTCTTTCACTGAGTTTTTGCAAATAGGTCTCAATGCATTTATTTGTACATCGTAATTGGTGTTGCAGGTTTTCGTCCCATAAGTTTGAGCGCAATTTCCTGTTAGATTAATTTCATTCTCAAGGGAAACAAGTAATATAAAAAAAAATTTAAGTCAATTTCTACTTTGAATGAATGCATAGAAAGTATTTTATTAACGATTGAAAATTTTAACAAGATATATATAGATATATGTATAGGGAGAGAGTGAACTAATTGTAGGAATTGAAAAAAAGCATGATTTGGTCTGAATTGTTGTAACAATGCACACCCGGTTCGGCTAGTTTGGCTGAAAAACTGGTTTTCGACGCCAACTTTTGTCATTGGTTTAGCAGTTACATTGTTACAATAATGGAGACGAATCTAAGTTGGTGTCGAAAACCGGTAATTAATTTAATTAATTAATTGCTAATTAATGAATAAATATTAGAAAAAACTGTATTAACATCAAATGCCATCCACTACATAAAACAATACTATTATTTTGTTGCCAAATATGGGTAAAAATTAAATAATCGTATGTTTATCCAACGGTATAAATGTTAAATTTAGGTTATTGTATACTAAAATCAATAACTGTATGTGATTTAAAAAGTGTATTTTATTCTATACGTATACGCAACATAAAATATATCATGTCTATTATTATACGCTTTATCAACGTTGATATATTTCAGAATTTGTACTGAGAAACGTCGGGGGAAAAATTGTAATATTTTTCTTTTGTTCGTACTTTCTTTATTTAAAAATTGTTAAATATTTTTCAGATACACATGATATTATTGATACTGCTATTTATAATAAAAAGTAATGTAATGAGGCTATTATTTGCGTATTTTGTTTGAAAAATATTTAATTATATTTTATAGATAAGAATTTGTCTAAGAAGAAAATTGAGACAATTCTTTGTTGATTTTCTATGTGGACTCGAAATATTTTTCTTATGAGGAAAGAGTTTTTACTTAGATAAATGGAACCAAAAGCGGAGAGCAGAATGCATACAATTTTCTCTTCTGAAACAATTAAATCTCTGCAGAAATAACGTTCAATAATTTACAAAATATCTGTAAATTTATGTTTGGAGTTATCTTTCCGATTTTTTCGACATTTCATAATTGTCCATAATTTTGGAGATCTATTTCAAATAAGATCCATAACAAATTAATCAACTTCCATCCTCTTGAAAACTGACGCATTTGTTGAGTAGTGCAGAGTGCCACTGAGAATTGTGCCGCGTGTGAAATAGGTTGCCAACCTCTTTTCTATCACATGAAAGTAAAATTGTATCATATTGTTTGTTCATTTAATACAGCAGATAAAAACGTGAAATTAAATTTTTCACTGCCTTAAATCCACCTATTCTTTGTTTGAAAATCATTTATTCAGAAAAATTAAACAGTTTGGTTCTCTAAATCATTTATCTAGAGCATTGATCTTCAAACTGTGTTCCAGAGAACCTTGGGATTCCACGAGTCACAATAAAAAAAAAAAATGGAAAGAAAAACTATAAATGTGTATGTAAAACGGATTAAAGTTCTCATGAAATTCGTATAACCACAATTATCTAAAAATGATCTCATACATTAAAATTAAAATTTTTATATATGCATAACTTAACTTTGTTGTGAAAAACTTTTTAAACTTTTATTGTATTGTAATAAATGAATTTAAAACTTTTTTCTTTATCTATTAGATTGTGAATATACTATTGTTTACTATCCCGAGTTCCACAAAGTAATTTTATACTAGTTAGTACAATGTTTTGAAACCTTTTACATTTGTGGGGAGAAAAACACCTATAATGAAAAAGATGGAACAATTTATCGACATATCAACAGATTCAATGCAAAAATTTAAATTTAAGCGAGAACACCAAAATTTTAGGTTGCCAATTCTTGCAAAATGCGCAGAATTTCTCACATAGCTGTGAACAGTTTAGTGCCATTCACAAAAATGTATTTAGTAAGTGAAAAATATTTCTCAACGCGAGTGGCTACAAAAACAAAATATAAAAACGAATTAAACGCGGAATATGAAATGCTACTACACATTATTCCAAAGGACGACAGTTTGTGTAAAAATTGAGAATACTAAATATAATGCATGCGTGCACAGGTGACATTTGGATCAAAAATTAATATTATCAATGAATAAATAACATTAACATTACATCATAAATTTTTTTAATAAGAAATAAAATTTTAAAAGTCTTTTCCTATAACATCAAGAAAATATGTTTATCTATATACTTTAAATATTATTTTAAGATATATTCTTCTAAGAGTGTGGAATGGGATTCCCCAAAAATCAGTACCGAAATACTTATTAGTGGAGTAGGTAATTGCCTATGGGTCCCAAAAATAAAAAAAGAAAACCCCAAATATTTAGTTATTTTTGCTGCAAGAATTAGTTATTAAAATTAGAATAAATAATTATTGTTTAGTTACATATTTTTTAATTTGCTGATTATTGTTATTTTATTTGTGCAATGAAATATATTGTTAAAATTTTGTGTAATAAGATTATTAGGCTACAGGCCCCGAGAACTGGACTGCCTAGGGTCTTTCCATGTCGTTTTATCCAACACTGTGGAAAATATCTTACATGAGCCGAAAAAAGTTTGACCACTGATCTTTGTCCAGAAATAAGAACTCTTCCTAGGACAAGATTCACGGCTGTTTTACCCCTTCCCCTTGAAAAAGAAAAAAGAACTTCTCTACCAGTTTTACGATTTTGCCCCCCCCCCCCAGTCAGGAGTGTCTCCTTTCGCTGAGGGGAGAATTTTGTTGAAAGGAGTACCGGAGAGATAAATTTATTGCCCATCTAGGGAATCTTTAGAAAAATATTAGTGCCAAAAATTTCGCTACAGCCAGCGCCATCTAGATGTCATGTAAGATGTTAAACAAGGAAGTGAT
>BMAO01005026.1:0-15267 GCA_019973975.1 Trichonephila clavata
TTTCTGTTGTATGAGTTTCGCCTTTTCAATTCAGTTTCTCCTGATTTATTCCGAATCTATACTATTTCTACATTCTCAAATAAAATACTTCATTTTGAAATTTACATAGAAATAACTTGGTGTCTGGGGTTGTTTTTACAATAGAATTTTCACAAAATGCAATATTAACTCTATTGTGCCCAAATTGAATTTAAAAGTCAGCTTATATGTCGGTTATAACTTTAAATGAATGCCAAAGTAATACCAGCCAAAGTCTATTACCATACATAATGCAAATTCATTCTATTTTTAATATAATTCAAAAATTAAAACATTTTATTAAAAATAAATTGAAAGTTATTTGACTATTTCTACCATCATAACTCTTGTTTGTTTTCCTGTATAACTGTTAATCATTGTAAAAAGTAAAATTTGTAAAATTCTCGATATAATTCATTACGTATTTACATTATATACTGTCAACCAATTTTGTCATATTAAAAAACGTCGCCAACTAAAGTGATTTACGGCCAGTGGTGGAAGTACATTCCCGCGTATGTTCAGACTCCAACACTTCGTGTGCACATGCTCGAAAATAATCTTTAGAAGTTGTTCTGTTTTCGAGTATGTTCAAACACAATAATCTCGATCACGTATGCTTGAAAATAATAACATTGTTTAAACAATTTGTAATGTTATTCTTCTCTCTTTTTAATGTGAAAAATGAATTGAAGTTTAGGAATTATTTCCTATAAAAAAGAATGCAGATGGTTATTTCACAAATTTTGGTCTTATAAGTAATTACCTGAAAGACTATGGTTTAACAAAATTGCGAAATTTAGAAACATAGCACTACTCCACGATTACATTTAGATTCACATTACTTACTTATTACTTATTCGAATGTATGTGGCGCAGTCTACCTAACGAAGACTCATTTATCGAGATTTCGAATGCATTTAAGGCATTTTGGCCTCCTAAATATTGCAGTTGTTATTAAATGTTTCGCTAATTAAAATTGTACATGATTTTTTTTAAATACAATATTTAATTCTGCTAAATATTCACCAATTTATTCGTTGACGGAATAATATAGAAGGGGTATGCACGGGATTTTGTTTTTGCGCATGCGCGGAAACAATGATAGCATTTGGCGGTGTCTTTTGGTTGAACGAAAATGGTAGATAATGGTATATAATAATACGTAAAAGTAATTTATTATTATGCTTTTGCTTATGATATAAATTTACTGGCAGAATATTATGAGCAATATTACGAATTTTAAATAAAGGGATTACTAATCGAGACACTGCTCTATTTTAATTATTTTTTTTAAAAAATCTACTCCAAAATATATTTTTTAAAATGCGAAGGAATCAAGAATCACGTTTTTATTCATTGAAACAATTTTAAACATTTTTTTAAACTATAATTCAATCAGATAAAGCATCATTCTCTTGAAAAACTTATAAGCAAAGCACGTAAAAAAAGCAAATAAAAGTATAGGAAAGTATCGCTATCTTCTTTAACTTAATTACAAAAACGTAACCGTGGGAGCCAACTTAATTGCAAGATGGCTATGTCAGGCTAACTTCGTTTCTGAAGAAATAAATTATTTATTTGAGGAAAAAAAATGTTCATGGTAAGGCTCTTTTCTAAAAGATCACTAAATCTATTGACGAAAAAAAGATTATATACGTAATTAATTTATATCTTAAGGTAAGAGAAAAATAAATCTAAGAAATATTTTTTTGAGTTTTATTTTTTCATTTTTCTTATATGTTCTTTTTAATTTGGTTCTATCAAAAATTAAACTTAATAAACCGAATTTCAAATAATTGACTATTTTTGCTTGAAGGCGTTGGTTAATTTAAAATACATAAATGAATGGTGAATTTAAATAAAGCTATTCACATTTTCCACTCTTATCTGGATTGTTTTTTCTCAGTTTTTCTTAAAAAATAAATTCTAACTTTTTTTTCTTTAAGAATATTTTCCGTGAAATTAAAGATTTTTCCTCCTGTCTTGATGTTATTTTCATTTCCATTTATGTGTATTGAATAATGATGTGACTTTTAATTCCGTATGTAGACAGAGAATGTAAATAATTAATGAAATATTTTTATGGAAATCAACTGTATTTGCTCAATAAATATTTCAATTATTTTTAAATGGAATATTCAAATAAAACAATCTAAAAATTGCTCAAATTTTTAAGAGAAACCGTGTATACAAATGTAAACACAGTCGAACTTCCATATTACGCACCTATCTATTGTGAATTTTTCTATATAGTGAACTTTTTCCTGGAGGCCCTATTTTCAAAGTATTTCCACACATTTAAAGTTATTCTCTCATTAAACACATTTAATGGTGGTCATATATCTTGGACTGGTTCTATTAGGTGCCTAACTCGCATAGAGCAATAAAATTATTGGCGTTTCATCCAAGAAGTACAACCTTTGACATTCATTGTCCAGTTCACTGGAAACATCTTCGATATCAACTTTCACCCTCAGTGGAGTTGTCTTATATCCCCTTGCCATTGATCTAGCCTCCATTCATTTGTAATTTTGATCAGTCGTACTGGTAACTTCGTTTTTTGAGGCTGGAAAATGTCAAAACATAAATGCTTCAGCATCAAATAAAAAAATGTAATTCTTCAGGAAGTGGATCAAGGCGTCAAGAAAAAGGATATTGCTTTAAAATTTGGTATTTCTCCAAACATCTTATCAACTATTATAAAAAATCGAGATAAGTTACAAAATTAAGATTCATCGAACAAAACGTTTAAGAACACGTGTCTGTGAAGATATCGATGAGATAGCTCTGGAAAGGTTCAGCTCTTCAATTTGCGAGGTCATTGGGATACGACGAATTTCTAAGTAGCAATGGATGGCTAGAAAAATTTGAGAAAAGACACAGAAAAATACGCCTGAAGGAATTTTAGGTGCCTTTCAAAGATGTGAAGCGTATTATGAAACGAAGCATTTTTTCAAACAAAATTAACAGATTTTATGAGTATTTAAATTTAAGGACGTATGTGGTAATTATATATTTAGATTTTTTTGTTATAATATAATGTATGTTTAAAATAACTTTTATACTTTTAATTAAAAAATGTCCTTAAAATTCATTAATTTTAATACAATTTTTTTTTTCTTCTTAATGTTGAAAATATAGTATATTCCTCGATATTCTTTTTTTCTTGTTTTCCTGGCAGTTTTTTTTTCTTTCTTTTATTAATGGGTAAGATTTATAAAATACGTAGACATTAATTAACGAAAAGGTGTGAATAATTACTATTTTTAATATATAGTTTTTATGAATTTAAAATTTGTTTCTTGTGGTTTATAAAATATATTGAAAGACAAACCTCTTTATGACGAATTTTTTTGGGGGGGATTTAGCTACTTTCTGAAGTAAACATTCGACTGTATATGTAATTATGCAAAATATATATATATATAGCTTATTCTGCCTATTAGACATTTTAAGGAAAATTTGAGAATGCTATAAGAAGAATATTCCTTAAAAAATGCAAATTACAAATGTTTAAGCAAAAGTTCTTTCAACGAAAAAATTCCCATCATTATTTTTTAAGGTGAAAAGTCGCTAATTATTTTTTAAATGTATTTTATTTGTTAAGTTGGGGCATCATAAATACAAATAACAATATCAAAACAAAATGTAAGAAAATGTGAATAAGAGCAACCAAAGTTGATTCCACATACGCCTTTTATTCCTATAATCACTCAAGTATTTAAAACGATCTAACCAGTTGAATAATAAAATTTTGAAAATGCAAAAAACTAAACGCCCTTTTTAAGTACAACCTGCGTCAATATGCAATATAGTTATTTTCTTCCTCCGAACTAGCATAAAATCAAAATAATTGTAAAAGATGCCAATTTAAGCAACGTAACTTCAAAAATAGACGATTATAAATCAGTAAATAATGTATTCAGGTAAATTAAATTTCTATGCATTATATATTGAAAAAAATTAAAGCAGACAATATATATACAATGTGGAAGACAATGTTCAACCTGAGAAGAAAAGAAACCTAAGTTCAACTAAATATCTTACAATAAGAAAAATTAAATTATATACAACTTCAGTTATTTTATTATAAATCACAAATGTTTTAATCGTATTCATATTAATGCGAGCAAATAAATAAAAATACTTCACTTCATATTTCAGCCACCAGGGGAGTATTTTTTTTAGCTACCAATAAAAAAAAGGCGTCTGTTCATGAACTAATGAGTTTTCTCTCATTAATTTATTTTTCGATTCTCTCTGCTTTTACAAAAATAGAATTTAGTTTTAAAAGTAAATTTACTAATTTAGTAATTTTTAATAAATAAAATTTACTTATTTTGAATATTTACTCGGTTGAAATATTTTTTTAAAATGATATAACTCTTTGGTATAACTCTTAATCTCTCTGTGTAAAAACATATGTATATTTTTTAAAAAAAATATACATGTTACAATTTATAGAAATATGGTGTCATTCAAAGATGTGAAGAAGGAGGTTACCTTACTTACTGAATCGATTGTCAGATTGTGGTGGTATTCATTTCTTTACTCGGGTTATCCTCATTAAAACTAAAAGAGACGCCCCTCGGGAGAACCCTAGTACATAAAACCTTATCACACACGCATTTTTCGTACAACAGTTTCGCCCAATTTTCTGAAGCGGCTGAGGATGATGTTTTGCCGTAAACACAAAACGACATGCTCTGACGTCAGCCACAACTCGATCTCCACATCAAAAAAATTAATATTTGCCAGGGCCGCTTCACGCTCGCTAATTTTTTCAAAATCTTTTTACGAAATGGGGTTTCTTAGGGTTCTATAGGTAAGGAAATTTTTTGTCCATTAAAGCGATCTCCGTCATTTCATTCCATTTGAATAGGTACATTTCTGATACGGCCATTGACGAAGACGAGGCAGCCATCTTTTTTTGTGTAGGAGACGAAGAACACTACTGGCTGAAATTTGGAGCAATTTAAATTCGAACAACATTTTCAGCTCACTAGCAAGAAGCTGCTTGAAGCCATTGATATGGCAACAGAGTAAAAATTGGTCGAAATTCTCAGTTGAAGGAAAATTGCTCCAAATTTATCTACGTGTGATATGACCTTAACTCATCTATGGCGTTTATTTTAATTAAATAGTCAATAAAAATTTTGACTTATGGCAGAAGATTTTAAAAGATTTTTCCACTTAGATAGAAGATTACTTAACTACAGGACTAAATGTATTTTTCAAGACTTGAGAGTTTTAAAAATAGAGAGAGGTGAAATTTAAGTACTCCGTTCAATTTCTATGTTTTAATAAGATACACTGCTGGTCTCCTGAAGGAAGCACGCAAATAACATGAAATTTACAACATGAATTAATGGAGGTGAGATATGCAAATGATTAGAATTTCGGAGACACATCAGCAGCTGTGTGCACTCAAAGCACATTTAGCTGGAGATTTCGACAATTGTGTATTTCTTGTGTTTTTTTTTCCCAAAAAACGATCAGTTATGTCTCGTAGAAAACAGCGATCAGCTTTTGATCAAGTATCCGAATTCGACAGAGGAAGGATAGTGACCTACCGAGATTGTGGATTATCTTTCAGGGTAGTCGTGTTGGACGAAACCAAACAACTGTAATGCGGATAATGGACCGTTGGATGCAGGAGGATAGGAGAACCGACGTCGTCGATCGATCACCTTATTTCACACCTCAGAACAGGCAAATTGTGCTCATTGCAGGACGGATCGCTCAGTCACATCACGAGCACGCGTAACACATCATTCAGTGTCTGCGCGTAGCATTCGACGCCGTTTACAGCAGAGTGGCCTGTCCGCAAGACGTCACATTGCTTGGTCTACCCTTAAAGCAGAACCACAGACGTCTCCGCCACCAATCGTGCGATGAAAGAAGGATGTGGGTGGCAGAAAGAAATGAAGTTGTCTTTACTGACGAGTCACGCATCTGTCTGCAACACCACGATGGTCGGATTCGAGTCTGGAGACACCGCGGAGAGAGGATGCTGAACAGCTGCGTCATGCACCACCACGCTGGTCCTGTACCGTGTATTATGGTATGGGGCGGTATTGGATATCACTTTCGCACTCCTCTAGTACGCATTGCCGATACTTTGAACAGCCAGCGCTACATCTCCGAGGTGTTGGAGCCAGTTGTCCTTCCTTATCTTCAGGGCTTGACCCCAGCCGTATTTCAACAGGATAATGCGCGACCACACGTGGTACGTTTTGTCCAAAGGTTCTTCGTCAATCACCAGATTCAATTGCTTCCCTGGCCGGCTCGCTTTCCGGATCTTTTGCCGATAGAAAACATGTGGTCCATGGTTGCTCAACGATTGATCCAGATTACACTCCCAGCTGCCATACCAGATCAACTTTGGCAACGTGTGGAAGCTGCTTGGTCTGCTGTACCCCAAGAACACATCCAAAGTCTCTTTGAATCAATGCCGAGGCGTGTGTCAGTGGTGATCTCCAACAATGGCGGTAACTGATTCTGGCAGAACCACACTTCACAGAAATCTATAAATTTAATCATTTGATACTTGGTCAACATGTTATCTACAAAATAAATCGTGTTGTGCTATCTCTTGTCTTTCTTGGTGTTGCATTTACGGTGGCCAGCAGTGTACTTTATGATAAATATGTGTATAATTTCAGTTTTTTATTAATTCGCTAAGAAAATAGATTTGCTACTTTGTTCATTTCTTAATTAAATTCTGCTTACGTTCTTGTTGAAAAAGAATTCTTTATTTAAAATCTCTAGTTGAGAATACTAAAAAAAATTAGAAAAAAAGGAACAAAGAATAAAACTTATAAACAGAACTTTAATTAATGAAACTAAGGAAGTCTTATATAAAACAATTGATTTGAATAAAAATTTAATGCTATTAATTAGATCGTTATTCCTAACGAGATTCAAGTGGAAATTTCGTAATCTAAAGACAAAAAGATGGTTTACTCTAATTCCCTCATTCAGTAAAAATAAAATATCATGAACACAAATAAATGTTTGACAATAATTCTGGAATTAGGAATACTATTTTAGATAAATATTTGAATCGTAAGAAGAATTTTTCAATTAATTAAATTCGAAGTGTATGGCGTCATTAATTGGTGTTCTGAATACTCCAAAACGAATGATAGTTTGACTGTTAACGTCAAACTCCGAAGTATAATCCAAAGACTTTTGGCAATAGATATTGCCATTTTAAACCTTCCTCAAGAGATGACGATACTGAACTTGCATCCCCTTCAAATGTTCATAACACTACAAGGTGAGGACTTAAGAACTACAATCTTTAACGTGTATCTTCCCCGATAACATCGCGCATTAAATCTCGGGACTTAACGGATAAGGTAACCGAGTGTCCAAACTGAAAATATCTTCTAAGTTTTGGCTAAAATATTATGGGCAACATTTTAATATTTTTTATATATTGATTAGGTATACCTTAGATTAAATTAAATGCCTCGCTATATAATTTAAAAATATTTAATTTCCTTTTCAAGTTTATGCAACATTATTTAACACGTAATCTCTTAAAGCGTAATCTAAAATAGTTTTGAAAAATCTACAAAAATAATGTGTTTTTAAGATCTATCTATATAGATAACAACAGAAACTGTTGTTATAAGTTCTATTGCATTAGTATCAAATTACCAATTAATGTCAAATTATATGATATTAACAGCAAATTCAATTTTTTTGTTACATATCCTAAATAATTATTTAAAATATTCTACCTATATTTAGCTAAGTGAAAAATAATATTCAATCTTTAAATACCAAATTTCTGAACTACTCATCACAAGTAGGACTTCAGCGAATACCCTTATCAGACTCAGGACATGTCAATTAAGAGGGATGATGAATGGAAATACTTATATATATTTCGTTGTCTATTTCTTATATTAATAAATACCTTTAAAAAATGCATAATGTATGTACAATTTTAATTTTTTTCTTTTGTTGAAGAAATAGTTATATTTTATGCTGTTTATTTTATGTTAAAAAATATCTTAAGTGATGCAAAGATAATAAATAATAAAAAATAAAAATATTGGTATTATTGACCTCCATTTTTCTATTCTACATCTACCAAGCGGATCGAATTGTTTAAAACATGGCTTGTGTGGCACGTTTAATGATATTGGTAGTTTGCTTCGCCACAGCTAAAAGGTTGCCGATCCCTGCTTTATACTGTGTTCAGCTATTTTTGTTAAATAATACATAGGAATATAATTCATTTCAGAAACCAAAATCATTTTAATTGCTTCTGAATATATAGATGTTTCCTAAGAAAATTAAAGTAAAAGATATAAAACTACTTCTCATAAAGTAACAAAGAAAACTTTCAAAAAATATGACTTTCTTTTATAGGTGACTGGACTCGAAAATAGCTGTTCATATTTCAACAAAGTTAGAGTTGAAAGCTGCTTCATTCGCAAAACTGATATTCGATTTTTCCAAATATTTGATTCGGTTTTCTTTTTCTTTTATTCTTTTGTTGTGTGCCTTCACATGTATTTTTGGGGAAATCTGGACTGTTTATTCTTTTTAGCTGTAAAAAGTTATACGTTTTGAAGGTAGCTTTCCTCGGATTTGAAAAAGTGGTGTATCAGGAATACTATATATTTCGACATATGTTTTTGTACTTTTGTATGAATAGCTAAAGTTATATGATTTTTGAAATAAAATTTAGGGAAAGAAAGACAAAAAATATATTTATTTATTTATTTATGAAAAATATTTAAATATATTTGTTATTAATAATAAATAATAGCAGTAGATAATAAAAAATGGTTTTTAAAAATCACATTTTAAAGACTTTATAGAACTTA
The DNA here is from genome assembly GCA_019973975.1 of Trichonephila clavata. Lineage (NCBI taxonomy): Eukaryota > Metazoa > Arthropoda > Arachnida > Araneae > Nephilidae > Trichonephila > Trichonephila clavata. The sequence continues at coordinate 8,871 of BMAO01005026.1, forward strand.
TGACAGGAAAACTAAGTAATTTTTACAGTTAAAAAATTAACCTTTTTTAACACGCTTTCATTAGCTTCCTATGTTTGTAACGGAATCTATGAGTTCAATTTTTACCAAAATATCAGATTAATTCGAAATTTTGCAAACTTGTCATTGACGGATGACAATACAATAATTTAATAATTTTGTTCCATTGTCCTGATCAGGATCATCATGATTAACTATTCCCCATCTCCAGATCTGTCTACTAAAAGATTAAGTTGCAACCCTAAAACGAAACAGCTCATGGATAATACAAATACAGAAAACTAAAAAGATTAATTCATCAATGAATTTTAAAAAAAAATGATAGTTTAAAAAACTAAAAAAAACACATTCATTGCAGATCGAACAATTTCTAGTTTAAAAAAAACTAAAACCACGCTTTCTAGTTAATTGAACTAAAATGTAAAAAATAATTCTTAATATAAGAATAAAATGATTAACCAGAAAATTAATGTTATTCTGGTAGCAGCGTGTGGTCCTCAATATCAACTGTCATAGTTTCTCTCTCTTACTAGTTTTATTCCAAAATGCAAAGTTAATGTAAAAATGTGGTGCAAAGCACTCCACGCTTTTGCCACAATAACATTAATTTTCTAGTAAATCATTTTATTCTTATATTGAGAATTAGTTTTTACTTTTTATTTCGATTAACTATAAACGTGTGATTTTATTTTTTTATACTATAATTTATTTACAAATATCTTAGCGGGGAGTGTAAATGCACACTATAAATCAACACAAGAGCTATTGGTGCAAGACTTCATAATCTTAAGCCACGGTCAAGAGAAAAGCACAATACCTGAGCCAATACACCTATCTTTCAGTTACTATATGCTTTTAATCTCATCAAATGTTTTGGTGATATAGTTCTTAGTATCTTGCATTTTAGCATCTTGTACACAAGCTGTTCTTATCTTAAAATCAAACAATTGTAGAAATTGTTAAGCAGAGATTGACCTCTTTTCAAACGGGTTCCAATAAAAATAACATTCAAGCTATAAATTTCTCACAGATTGCATATATTTTGTTTGCATATTCATTATTTTTATTTACATAACAGACATCACGTAACATATAGAGCAATTACTATCATAATACAAAATCAGACAATAACAAAACTCACAGAAATTGCTTAAACAAAGATGAATTAAGGTGTTTGGGGGGATATTAGTAATGTACCCAGAAAAAACTACGACATATACGAGGTAGGGTTCAAAATTTCCCGGACAGAGCCTATAACATGAAAAAAAATTTCAATAGAGCGAGATATATATGTGTAAGACCGTTATACACTATCGCGAACGCAAGCTTTTGAGTGGCATCAATGTTTCAGAGACGGCAGGGAAAATGTCCAAGACAACAAACGCTCCGGACGTCTGCAGACTTCCAGCACCGTTTAAGACATGGACACGGTTTTTTGTGGCGGAACGTAAGAACAGGCGCAAATAGCAGAATCAGTTGGGATATCCTAGGCCACATGTCAACAGATACTGATTAAGTATATTAACATGCATAGGGTGTATCAAAACATCGTTCTCCGCATGTTAAACGATGACCAAAAGGCGATTCGAATGGAAATGATAGGAGACATTATCTCACCTGTTGACAAAATATCTTTCCCTGCTTGGCAAAATTGTTACTTAAAACGAGAAATGGTGTTTTTATGCGACCCTCAGTCCAATAATTCCTTTTTATCTTCTTAATTTTAGCATATTTTTCTTGAAATGTACTAAACAAATCTAAAAAACACAAACACACAAATCTCCATATCTTTTTTTTTTAAAAAAGTTGTCGCAAATTGTCGGATACCTCAAGTTCCTCCCTCTTAAAGTGTCCTGCTTGTGATGGAATATGGATTCCATTCTTATGGAAATCCTTGTTAGTTAAAATCCGTCACTGTTCCCAGAACAAATGTATACCAAATTACTTCAAATCAGTCTCACCATCTATCCGTATGTTGACCCTTGGTATACCGAAAATTTGTCTTCTGCCTATCTCATAATAAGCAATGTAGTTCTCAATTGGCGAATTCCTCTGTATAACATTTTCCTGTCCCGAAGAACCTGAACTCGCGAGGCAACTTCTAACCGAGGGGTGGAAATAGTTGGGTCCTACAGTCGAAACCCTAAGGTGACTGTTGCAGTTTGAGACACCGAATAATCAGACATTATTATAAAATCAACAACTTTCGTTTATGTATCAATTTACAACCCAGAACTGTCATAAGCCGAGGAACTGATCAAATTAATCGCTATCCTAAATTATTAAGACGAATCCTTCAGATCGTCAGAAATAAGCGATTTAATTAACAGCACTAGTCAGACTTGACCGGTTTCACTTGATGAATTGCACTAAGTAAATATCTAAAGTCCTCACAGGGTTAAAAAAGATTCTCACGGGGAGCATTGGAAAGCAAATCGCGTAACTTTAATCAGGTAGGTAAGAAATTAAGATAACTGGTACATCTGAACTTTTTTACGCCAAATTTAAATGCTTCTCAGTTACTTAAATTAAAAGAAACGGGAGCAAAATTTTGAAGTTGAGTTATCTGCATATGTATATATACCTGTTAATATAAAAAAATATATTTTAAATTACAAATAATCTGTATGAGCACTGAATAATCAATAACAATTATTTTATTTTCGAGACGTCTTCTTACATATAGGTACACTTCGCATAAAATCAACTGAATATTTAGCAATAAAATATCACAGAACTTTTGCTAACATAACAATCCATAAAATGAATAAAAAGATAAATTTATAAAAATTTTAAAAGTTTTTAAATATAGTGATTTAAATTTCTTTAAATTTTATGCTGAAAATTTGCTACATCTAAAATTTGTGCATGTTTATTTGAAAAAAAATTCATCCACTTAATTGAAAATTTCTGGATCTTATAATATTCAAAATATCAGCAGTATAGATAAGTAGGTTTTGAGAAAAGAGTAAACCGAACTCATCAAAAAATGCATTTTGAGAAAATTGCAAAAAAAAGATATTTTCATTTCAGCTTTGTAAAACAATATTTTTAATACAATATAAAACCATACCATAATTAATTAGATTATTTTGCATCATTTCTCAGTTTTTAAATTGTAAGTTTAAAATTCTAGATTATTTAGAAGTCCTTTAATTACTCTTTTCCTACTTCATCAACACGTGTTATCAATGATTCACACCTTCTTCCATTTAAAATACCAAAGCTTTATATCTGTAAGTTTAGTATTTTTACTTCACTTTGAACATCATCATTATAGGATATTACATAATTCCTTATACATATTTTTATTGATATAAAAATACACAAAGAAAATGTCTTGGACGAATTTAGAAAGTTAATTTGATGTATAATTTAAATGGAACTCTGTTTTTAAAAACTATAATAAAAGAATCTGTTTTTGTACTCATACATGTATGTATTTATTTATTTTAAAGAAAAACGAACAGTTATAAACATATAGTTATTTATGACCATTAAAATGTTAATAAACATTTAGGAAAAACGAAATGTCTATTTTACAAGCTGTGTATTTAATTTAGAATAATCCTAAAGACCACATCATACTATATGCTATACTAATTTATAATTTAAGAACTACCTGATCATTTATAAATCCAGAACTAAGCATAAATAAGATTTCAAAAAACAAAGTTTTTTTTTAAATTTTGTAATTAATCATAAGTGAACTTTCCGTAAATTGTATTGTAAACTTAATAATATTAATAATATTGTAAACTTAAAATCATATTGTAAGCTTCCCGTACTTTTTGCAAAAAAAAATAATTTTCAATAAATTTGAACATATAATACAGAAAAGTTAGTTTTTTACAATACATATATATTATACAAAACGGATTTTGAAGAAAATGTACCTGAGTTGTAGCTACACCATATTTGCTTATAATTTTAAAATTAAATTTTCTAGAATTTTATTTATTAAATTCTCATAAATAATGCATCTAGGGATGCAGCAAAGTCACCACTATTTTTTAAAAGTAAAATAAAAATGCAAAAATTGAAAATCTAACTTCTATAGCAGCCTTTGTGGTCATCAATCAATTCTAACTCCAGTAATGAGCAAATTCCATTTTTAAGTACAAACTTAAATTTTATTAAAATTGGTTAACTTTAAATAAGCATTAAGAATTGGTTAAAATATAACAAAATGGCTTGATGAATAAGGTTACAAAAGCGAGCACATTTGACCGGTAGCTACGAAGCTGCTTGATTTTCTTTGGTGGAAGAATTATAGTGCATTGAAATCTCACAGATCTGCCATACCGGATCGTAGTCAAGGGCTACTTTGGATTAGTCCGGGGTAGAGTTGTACTGTATCCACGATCTCCATAAAGCAGGCTTCAGACAATCAACTGAAATGACACTTTTCTTTCCTTTAGTTAAAAGAGTAAAAATTTATTGTTATGGGAAATTATTTCAAAAGGAACGTCACAGGGCTACTAAACTGGTCTTCTGACACAACCTTGTCTAACAAAAACGTATGTGAGAACAGTCAGAAAGATTTTTGTGGATAAAACATTACTTCTTGAGTATCTAGAAACTAAAGTGGTCTGTAGATTCTGCATGTAATTACGTAAATTTTGTAAAAAAAAAAAATCTTTAACAGACATCTGGAAATTTCTGGTATTAGACTTAAAAAATTCACCAAGTAAACAAAGAGTATTTTCAATTACAAGTTCGGCGGCAGAACACTTTAAATCCACTTTGAGGCTACATTGAATCCCAAGCAAACCTGCTGGTAGAGCCTCTACCCATTTCTCTGTTGCTAGACACTTTATAGCACTCTTTAACTGACGATGCCACCGTTCGATCATGCCATTGCATGACGGGTGATATGCCGTAGTTCTTTTCAGTACCTAAAAGTTAATAGATCACTCTCAAAATTCCTGCCTCTGTCCCTAACGATGGTCTCCGGGACGCGCCATAACGTAAAATCCAACCAGAAAAAAAGTTTCTGTTGCCTTTTCAGCTGTTTGGTTAGTCATCGGGAAGGCCTCAAGCAATCTGGTGTATCTTTCAATACAAGTAAAACAAAAATGTAGCCTTTTGAGGGAGACAAGTGTTCGACGATATCAATATGTATGAAACGAAATATATCTTGTGGCAAGTTATAATCGCCCACCGGAGCTCGAATATGTCAATGGACCTTAAAACCGCAGTTCTCAAGAAAACTTTATTGCGTTTCAAGCACAATTTTCCAGGAGCATTATCGGAGGCATCCCCGATGAATTATTCGACTTAACAGGAGTTTACTGTGCTTCAACTGACAAAAATCGTAAACAAAATTTTTTAGGACAATTTAATTGGAATCGTCATAACATAAACATAACTAGAAAATATTGGTGAGGTAATATCAAAATATTTAAATGTAGCTACTAATTGTTTTACATTTCTAACACTAATAGCGCCTTAGTGCAGAGTTTGTCAAGGGAAAACTCCTGGCTAGCAAATTACATCAAGCGCTCTTGCAGAAAGCGAGATCGAAAAACTTCTTTCGGTCGAGGGGTGGGCCCTCTCGAAGCAAATTCATCACACAAAAAGTAAAAAGATTTCCAATGCTAAAGAATGGATATCTTCTTTTACGTTAATTTTCAGAAGAAATATTTGCGTAATATCGTTAAATCCATGTGCTACCCTAATTTTTTCGAGCACAGTGTATTAATTCATATAATATCTAGATTTAAAATTATTTAGACCCTAAATACAATAAACACAATAGGTGAGTAATCGTAGATAGTTTTGTATGGTAAGTGTCCTTATTCTAAAGAAAATAGGGCTCTCATAAATTAAAAAGATTAGAAACAGAATTAGACAGAAATTAGAATGAGAGAGATAGAGATTAGAAATTAGGCCCATCATTTTTAAGGCTCGTTTGATCAGAATACACAATGATTCATAAAGAAAAAAATCTGACAATAGAGCTGAAATAGCTTAAAAACGAATTAATAAAAATTGAAATAAAAGAGGAACTAGGGAGACAATTTTGTTTATAGATGTCAAGTAGCATAAAACAGTCAACAAAAGTAGATCAAGCAAGAGAAAAATAAGGAATAATTCATGGCAGTCAAGAGGTAATAGGTAAATGAATAAAGCAGAAGAATATACAGAATAAGGATGGCAATAGGCCGAAAAAGGGGATAAATACCCAATAAAAAAAATAGAAACTGTCAATTAAATGACAAAGTCCAAAAGAAGATAAAATGGGGTAAAATATTCCGAAAGCTAAAACACAATAAAAACAGTAGACCGTCAAAATTGGATATTGATCAAATTTTACAGAAAGGCGTGAATAAACACACTAAACATTCGATTTCCAAAGAAAAACTAGCGAGTGAGT